>JAEANM010000005.1:0-78765 GCA_017656035.1 Myanophis thanlyinensis | reverse complement strand
TGTTAATGGGACAGCCTTTATTTAATTATTTTAATAGGTTTTTAAATTGTTATTGTATCTATGTTTTTATTGGCTGTTCACCACCCCGAGTCCCTAGGGAGAGGAGGCGGTATATAAATCAAATAAAACCTTAAACCTTAGTGCTATGAGAAGTTAGGGTTTGGGCCACATGTAAAGATTGGAAAGATTTGTGTGCCTTTGCATGTGAAGGCATGCAGGGAAGATAAAAAAGAAAATGAGTGTTGTGAAGTGGAATGCTAGGTCTGCCTCTTATATGTACTGTATTTTTTGCACTATAAGATGCACCTAAGTTTAGAGGAGGAAAACAAGAAGAAAAAAAAGATTCTGAAGTGTAGTGTAGTGTAATGAGGGCAGGAGGTGGAGCCTGAGAGGACCACAGATAGGTGTCCTCTCATGTGCCAGTTCTGCCTATTGATTCCTGCACTGTGGAAAAGAGACCGAAGAGGCGGGGTTCAGCACTGTAAAAAGAACCCTGCCACCATGGCCCGACTGCTGTTCACCAAAGGATCGGCACTATTAGGGACCCCTGAGGTAATAAGCTTCATGGTCTGTGACACAATATTCACTCCATAAGACGCACAGAAATTTCCACCCACTTTCAGGGGGGGTGGGAGACACTGCATCTTATGGAGCAAAAAATGCAGTAAATTGCAATGTTGCACTCACATCTATAAAAGACTGAGCTTTAATATTCATTTTAATATTCATTTTATCTTTATGAAGTGGTTGAACTCTGCAGAGGCCTTTCAGAAGATTGTGCTTGTTACATAGAGGAGCATACCTTGAGTTAGCAGGTTTTCCTTAAGGCTCTGCGAGATAAGTGTTATTGCTGCTCCTTTGTTTAAATTAATGGTAACATGATGAGATTATGTTTAAATTAATGGTAACATGGTGAGATAAAACATTATCATCATTATTCTCACAGGGATTACTGTTTTTCTTGATGACACTGAATTTTTTTAATGCATCAGATTCTTCAAGTTAAGGAGCTATTGGAAAGTGTATTGTCCGTAATTGATTTCAATAATCAGAAAGTTATGATTATAATTGTGGGGGGAAAAATGGAAACAACTTTGAGAACACAATTGCACCAAACAATCTTACTTCCTAAAAATCCAAAATTCAGTAATACATTCTCATCCGATTTGGAAAGCCAAGTTGTCTTGATACCTGATGACTTCATGGAAATATTGACATAATTTTCTTGGCAACAGTATGCAAATGATTTGCCATTGTCTTCTGATTTTTTTTTTAAAAAAGTCCCAATATAGCCTATATTCTAGTATTATCTATGTATTATATATCTGAATTCAATGAAGGTTTAAAACACAAAATTGCGGAGAGTTGTCTACGTATTTTAAACAGTTCTATTAAAGAAAATAACTTCTTTCAGATTTTCTGAATTCTTGATTTTCTTTTATGTTGAATGCTATTGGAGTTTCATATGCATCTTAACTGATATATAAAGAGAAACCAAGTAAAAAAATATTGCTGGCTTTTCCTGTTTGATTCAGTATCAGAATTATCCAATGTGCAGTTTGCTAGTCGGAAAAAGTGATCACTCTAAATCTTAGTTCAGTTTTAGGAAGGCTCTGTTGATTGGGGCTGAGTCCTTTACATAAAACTCCCTTTTACATAAAAGTCCCTGAGTCTTTACATAAAACTCACAAACTTTGGCTTTCCTCATCAGGCCATGAGATAGTTATGTTCATCATGAATTGATTGGATTTTGTTTACCTTGGCTTCCAATTATCCATTTTATTTTCATTATTGGTTGTGTTTTGAATTATTACCCACTCAGAGTCACCATTGTGAGATGAGCAGCCATATAAATTGAATTAAATAAATCACAAGGAAGTTCTTACCACAGAAATTCTTAAAAGAATAATGTATCCTGCTCAAAAGACCTCTGTTAAAAAAAACCAGTCAGGCAAAGTTTACAAATTCATTTCTAAATGTGGAGGGCTCTACTAGTATACCAGAACTCTTTTAAATGGAGAAGATTTGGAGAAACCATGAATCTTCTGAACAGTAAAAAATAACAGGACATTGTTGTGTAAAAGTTATTTCAAGGCCATAGTATAGTCATCCAAGAAGTCACCAAAAATTTTCTAGAATCATTTGATTTGGCTGAAGTCAGTGCTCATGATTCCTTCATCAGAACAGCTCTGAGCAGAAATGGATTGAATTCATGAGAGAGAGTAGAAAGGTAAAAGTCATGGATCGGTGGGAAGAACATCAAAAATCACCTGAATAACCCTCCAGAGATCTGAAGGATTATTCTATCTGTCAAGAGTGGAACCCATGACATATAGAGCAATTGGAATACCAGAACAAATGCTGCATTCACAATAAAGATTTCATAGCAACTGTCAAGCATGGGGGGGAGATGGAGATGCTTTCCTATCCCAGATCTGGATGACTTATCACTATTGAAGAAAACTACGAGAGAATATCAGACCATTTGTCCATCAGCTGAAGTGCGGGCAGGTCACACAGCAATCTCAAAGCAGCAATTGCAAATATTTGCTCAGGTTTACAAGGGTATGGAAAAAACCCACATTCACTTCTTCAGAGTGGCCAAGTCAAAGTCTAGATGTAAATTGCACAGAAATGTTATGGTAGGATCCAAAATGTCAAGTTAATGCTAGAAAATTTTTAAATAGCAATAGCACTTAGCTTTATATACCACTTTATAGTGCTTTCTAGCTCTCTCTAAGTGGTTTACAGAAATCTGGGTCTCATTTTACCCACCTAAGAAGGAAGGAAGACTGAGCCAACTTTGAGCCTGGTGGGATTTGAACCAGCAGAGAGCAGAAGTACTGCTGTACTGCACTCTAACCACTGCACCAGTGAGGCTCTTTTGTGAGTTCAATAGCCAGTTACTTAATCTTAAGGGACAATTACTTTTTCATATTTATCAGGTTGATGAGTTTAGGACCTACATGAACTACTGAGTGACAAAAGATATACAAATATTTAGAATATCTGAAAGGGAATGAATATACTTTAAAAAAAAAATTGGATTAATTCCTTAAGGACAACTATTAATTTATTAATTATCAGCCATGTTTTGAAAATAGACCTTCCCCCAAACATACATCTTTATTTTTGTCAAATTTTACAAACATATGAGAGCTTGTGTATCATTGAACATTAACAAGAATTAGGAGAAACAGTGTCATGAATCACTCTGAATTTTTTTTTAAAAATATGCAATATTGTACTTTTCCTTTAAATTTCACATGATTATTTTTTCTTAAGCAGCAGTGTTTTTCTAATATATTTGCAGATATTTAGTAGCATGATATGTTGGGATAGCTATAAGGTAAACTCTTGTAAGCCGTATGTTTAATAAAAACGAATACGTGCAGATCTAACAAAGCAACCTCAAAATTCAAATTATTGTTCATAATCTTTCCTGTTAGGCCATTTTCTTTTAACATTCCTGCTAACAGAGCGCCTAAAACAAAGTGCACCAGCTCGTATTATAAATGTGTCTTCATTGGCTCATCGTATGGGGAGGATTCACTTCCAGAATCTCCAGGGTGAAAAGTTCTACTTTCGGGGCCTGGCATACTGTCATAGCAAGCTGGCCAATATTCTTTTTTCACGGGAATTGGCTAGACATCTGCAAGGTGAGCTGGTTGGTTGCAGTGTTTTTAGTTGGCAATGTTATTTCGATGCAGAAACTATTGGAATAATTGGAGTATTGGGAAGTTCTCCCATCCCAAGTAAGACCTTTTTTAAAAAAAAATTCCAGTTGTTGCTACCCAATATTTAAAATAGAATGGCAAAAATTGGCTAGAAATGTCATCTCGTAAAGCAAATACAACTGTGTGCTGGAACAACTTGCAAATGTCCCAGTGTTCTTGTTCTGTGTAAATCCTTGAGTTACAGTCATTTGTTTAGTGACTGTTCAAAGTTACAGCAGTTCCTAAAAACTTATGACTGGTTTTCGTACTTAACAAATGTTGCTGCATCCCCATGATCATGTGTTCGACATTCGAATGTTTGACAACTGACATGTATTTATGGCAGTTGCAGTGTCCTGAGGTCATGTGATCACCATTTGTAACCTTCCCAGCTGGCTCCGAACAAGCAAAGCAAACAGAGGAAGCCAGATTCACTTAACAACTGCACAATTCACCCCACAATAGTGTGATTCACTTAACAATTGGCAAAAAGGTCTCTTAACTCACTTAATAACTGTCTTGCTTAGCAATAGAAATATGGACCTCCATTGTGGTCGTTAAGTCAAGGACTACCTGTACTGAATGCTGTGGGACTTTTTTCTAAATAATAAGAAATAAATTAATTAGAGAGATATTTATGCTTCTACCATAGTTATGATTGTTTGCACGCAAAAGAAGCCACGGTCACCTTTAGTTCAACTGCCATTGAATGGACTATAAATATGACTTACGGTATTTATTCTTGATTTTAGCGTGCATGTATTTTATGTGGACACATGTGACATAAACTCTGATTTGTGGAGTTTTGGTGTTTTCAGAACTTGATTATATGCTTGCAAGCATTTCATTATCCCTCAAAGTAACATCTTCAGTGTGAGTGAATGTGGGGTTGCTCCCTGTTCATATATAGTAGTTTGCTCTTCCAGTTTTGGGTAGAAATGTGATTTTTCTAGTACAGGAACTAGTATAGAGACTAGTAGAGCTTAACTTCTTCATCGGTAAATTTAATACAAAAAATAGTTTGTTGCAGAAGTGACTGCCTGCGAAGGCTCCTGGATTGGGGCTGAAAGGTGAAAGCGGAAGCAGTATGCTCCATCCCATATTTGGGTAGACCAGGTTGTCCTGAGAGACTGGTCTCATTGGAAAAACATTTTCTCCTTGGTAGTTCTTTAATTATGGCATTATTTTCTGCTTCATTGTTTGCTTGGCATTAATCTCAGCTTATCTTGGGTACTGGCTGCTGGAGAGGAGTGTTCTGGGTTTCCCCCCCCTCGTTTCCTTCTTAATTTTTTTATAAATTCTTTGGCTAACATAATCGAAAAAACTTCCAAAGAAGTTTAATATCTCATCCCACTACATTGCCTCCAGAAAATCAGAGACCTAAAAATAGAGGATGAAATTATGGTTTCATTTCATGTGGAAGCACCCTCTATATGTCCATAGATTCAGAGATAGTGAAAGAATTCACTACAGCTCTTCTCCACAAGCCATGGCTAGCTGTTCTAGCCAAATACACTAAGATTGAAATATCCAGAAACATAGACTTCATCAATCTCTGCTTCATTATCTACTTTCAGTTTTAAGGACAAATATACAAACAAAATCAAAGGGGATCCATGACATCACCACTCTCAGGACTTACAATAGAGGCCATAATATAGCATCTAGAAACTATACTAGTCCCACACATACAACTAAAAATATGGCACTAAGGACTCCACAGTTTAACCTCAAGCTATATATATATGTATGTATGTATGTATGTATATATATTCTCTTCTATTGAAACTCTTAAGTTTACGCTGGCATCATCTTTTCCTTTTTTTTAAATTCAAACAAAATCCTTTTTCCTTTTGTAAGCTGATCCCATTATCAGTGTATTTTATGACTGCATGCCTGATTTTGTCTCCTATAGGTACTGGCGTCACTGTAAATGCTCTGCATCCAGGTACAGTTTTGTCTGAACTTGTTCGTCACTCCTTTACACTAAAAGTTTTGTGGAACTTATTTGCTGTCTTCTTGAAAACACCTTGGCAAGGAGCTCAGACCAGCATTTATTGTGCAGTGACACAAGAGCTGGAGACAGTCAGCGGAAAATATTTCAGGTGGGTTGATCTGAGATGACTGGCATTGGGATGTGGGGAGATAGAACAAAGCTTTGACTCCAAACTTGGGGAAAAACTTTGTTTTGGTTTTGCTATAACTACCTTGTCACGATATAAACCTTGGGATGGGGAAAGAAGCTTTGGATAACCAGCTCAAAATAAACCAGGATATAAGCAGGAGTTATGATTGCTATTGGTATTATTTTGAAGCATCCATGAGGTTCTCCCATGGGCCAAGTGCAAACATTGGGTATGGGACTTAGCAAGTCCTTAGTAATGGGTTACTGATAGGTCGAGTTCTTGTACCTCTAATAAGTGGAGAAGTCGTTCAGAAAGAACAGCACCAGTTGATACCACTAGTTGTCTCTTTAAAGCAGCAATTTTCAACTGCTGTGTCATATAGGTGTGCATGTGAGCCAAACTACGTGATAGGAAAGTTGCTGCGCAGATGCACAGCAGAATCCCACCTCTGTGACATTGGCAGGGGGGTAGATTGCCTGTTTTGTCTCCTTAGTCCCAGCAACTTGTGTTGCCAGAGACTTCTAGTTTTGCACCTTGAAAGTCCTGCCTTTGAGGTGTGTGCTGAGATGAAAAAAGGTTAAAAACTCCTGCTTTAAAGGATTAGAAATCTGAATCCAGTCCCGCTGCATAGAGATTCATGGTGACATCAGCCTTAAGGGCTCCCTTTACTAGTGGTAAGGATAAAGATCCAGTTATTTATGTGATGCACACATAGCAGCCACTCCAGTTGAGTGCATGTTACTTTGAGCTATGGGTGTATGCGTTCTGCATGAGTGAAGAATCTTAGTAGTATGTTAAGTAGCTTCTAAAATCTGCCAGGTAGTTGTGTAAAAGGAGGCCCAGTAGTCTAAATTGTGTCTTGATGCATCAGTGACAGCTTTGTATAAGGAAAGTACAAAGATGCACCATTAGTGTTCTGGTGTCATGTGATCACTTTTTGAGACTACCTGACAAGCAAAGCCAATGGGGAAGCCAGTGTCACTTATTACAACCATATTAAATGTCATAAAAGGGGGCAGAACTCATTTAACGGTCTTGCTTAGCTATGGAAATTTTCAGCTCGAATGTGCTCGTAAACCGAGGACTACCTGAATTCCTCTGGGCTTTATTTTGGCCGAATGCATGTTTTGATTGACATGCTTCTCTTACAACTAGTGAGCTTTAGGGTTTTTTCCCCTAAGCCTAAACATATTAATTATAGTTATATAATTATTTAATATAATTATATTAAAATTAATATAATTATTCGATTTATTAAGGCAGATGATTCGCTGTGGCGACCCCAAACAGGAACAGCCGAAAAAAGATTAGATTTATTAATGCAAAGGAACATTGCTAATATACTTTCTTCCTTTACATTAACAGTGATTGTAAACCAGCAAATGTGTCATCTCAAGGATGTAATGATGAAACCGCAAAGCAGCTTTGGAATGTTAGTTGTGAACTCCTTGGTATCCAGTGGAATTGATCTGCAAAGGCCAGCTACACCTGAATCCCATATTTTGTATACAAGACTCTGGAAAAGTATTACTTTCATGGAATTTTCGTAGATCAAATCAATAGGTACATTTTTAATAAAAGTGCTCATCTCAGCTTTTCCATTAAAATAGAAGCTCAAGCAATTGTGTATAGAACCATCCACTTCATGCTGAAGAAGATATCATGATTACCCCCCACAAAAAGAAAAAAAAAACCTTAGTATTTTTCTGGGTTTTCTGACTGTGAATTATGAAGTGTTCTGTGTGGTTTTGCACAGCATTCTGAGCTAAAAGGTTGTTGGCTCATTTGTGATTCAGTGAAAACAAGCCAGGCCCCACAAAATTATATCAGTTACCTTTTTTTTTTAAATGTTTACAGCATGATTTTGGTGTCTTGCTTTCTTTCATTTGTTGAATTATTTTGTGGCTACATATTTAACAAGAAATGACATGACAGATTAAAACAATAAGTTGTCCAAATTCTTTATTTTCTCAATGAGAGTTTTAACACTTTTTGTTCATTGGAAATTTAGAATTCCTCCGTTACAATGTACTACAGGATAGTTCACAGGACAGGTTTTGCTGGTGAGAAAGGGATCCTTTAAAAGTCGCAAAGAATCCGAGTAACAAACAATATAAAGTGCATAAAATGCAGTGCAAAGAGTGGACCCAAAATTGTCTCAATTTTCTCTTCCACCCAAGTCTTTCCTTTCTTCCTTTTGGAAGGTGTTGATGAGAAGAGCCTGGAGATGAAAGTACAAGCCATGTTGCGTACTAAACTCAATAGGCAGTATAGCTTAAAGCAGGGGTCTCCAATCTTGGCAACTTGAAGACTTGTGGACTTCAATTCTCAGAATTCCTCAGCCAGCTTTATTCTGGGAGTTGAAGTCCACAAGTCTTCAAGTTGCCAAGATTGGAGACCCCTGGTTTAAAGTTTAAACACACAGCAAATAATGAATCCTGTTCTTTTCTTAAGGTGGAAGAGGTAATCAGAGTCACAGAAAGCCCAATCAGGCTATCTCCTGGGACTCATGGCAGTTGAGCTTGATAGACAGCAAAAGCGGATTTTATAACTCTTAGGTTCCTAATAGGATAACTTCCAAAACCTGAAAGGTATGAAAAGATGGGAGCCAAATATAGCCCTCCCAAGTTACTTAACCTCAAGGTTATTTCTGGCTGCCAAATCCAATGAATTAAGGATTACTGTGCTTGTGGCTGTGAGATGTGGCTACTGTTTCCCTGGAACAGCGTAGCTTAGATCATTTGCTAAAATTAGTGGGAAAGGATGGTGTTCATCTAATAATTAAAAAAAAACAAATTTATCAAAGATTAAGCCATCCTGAATAATTCCTTACAACTAATACAATTTTGATAACAGTTTGAATTTTTCAAGTTAAAAACTTGTTATCAATTACAGTCATATTCTCTTATATATAGCGTACTGTGGTCTCACTGTTTTCTATATTATGTTGCTGAAGCAATGAGAGCTTCAGACTATTTCAGGGAAAATGGTAAATATGGGTAGATGTTCTAAATATAGGTAGATGTTCCAAGTGGGAACTACTATACAATCTTCATTTCTTTCTCCGTTTTCTGTGTTAACTGGTTTTTGCCTCAGATAGCAACAGGTATAGACTTACAGACCTGTTATCTCTTCTGCACAGAATTCGATTTCAGCTTCTTGTTATGAAAATCAATAGAGCATTGTAGCCATCTCAAAATGCTACTTGTTTCTTTGTTGATTTGGCTGTAGCTTTGCAGTGTCGGGAATCACAAGCAGATATACATAAACTCTTGTTGATGTGGGATTTGCATTAATAAAACAGTGCCTAAAGGACAGATATCTCAGTGATCATAAAGTAAAACACAGCTGAAGCAGAACTAAAAATATGAAGTATGTAAAGAAGTAGAGGTAGTTGGTTGTCACTGCATCATGACTGGCACTTTTAGGAAGTTGATCCTTTCCCTTTGAATAAAGACATTCAAACAGCTTCTTTCTAGTTTGCAGCCATAATTGAATCTAGCACAATGTCATATTTTCCCTTTCTGGAAACAACGTCCCAACAAGTTTCTGGGAGTCATTTCTTGGAATTTTGGGTAAGCCAACTTCTCGGCTTAGTGTGATGTACTGAAAGCCACTGGGTGCAGATGGCCTGCACTACATCATCCCCACTATCCTCTGCCATTTGCCGTATGTGTTGAACCAACTGAACAGCTCTTGTGTTTTCTTGTTTTACAGAGATAAGATAGGCAGAACGTAGTTTATGGCATTTCAAGTATGCCTGAATCTGAAAGAGAGAGAAATAGAACGTGATTTGAAATTCTATAAGAAGGATATTGCCCTTGGGATGCACCAGTATTCCTTCACTTCCTAATATAGCTTCTGATACTGACTTTAACCTCAGTGGTGAGTCTGTAGAAGACTGAGAGGTGTGATATAAAGAAGGCTGCACTGGGAAAAGAATATCAGCAAGCCCTGTTGTACACAGACTTCTCTTTTTGGGGGGGGAACTTTCTTTTGAGATTACTGCCAAAAGATGCTTGTTTTCTGCAAGGCAGCAGTGACTGTATATAAAGTTTGAAACAATGCATGCATTTAGAATGATGATAACAGTTGCTTTGTGGGCCAGGCACTGGAATGTATTACAAAAGACTTGCATGTTAGCCTTGTTAAAATAACTTGATGCCGAACAAGTAAGTTTCTACCTAGAACTTTGAAAAAACTCATATTTTCTTGTTTCTTATATAATCCTTATATAATCATGTTTCCCAACAAAAACAAAAAACAAAAATTAAACAATTTTAAAAGTAATATCTATTCCATAGTTTTATAAAAAGCAAATGTTTGAGTTGTAAGTTTCTCTCAGAATAATAGTCTATTACAATGGGAATTTACTGAATTAGAAAACACAATGGGTTTATTCACCAACAGATAAGAGAGAGAATCATTGTGTGAAATAACAAATGGCCCAGGGTGCACAAATATTTGTTTATCATGATAAATGTTATATACGGCTATCAGTCTAAATAGTTATGCCCCAAATCCTAGATGATTCTCCTGAGTTTAACTTTGTTAGATTCTTGTCACTGCTGGTAAAGATGGGGTGGGGGGATGGCATATTCAGTAACTGTTTGAACAATTCAGAATGCCATATAGACTGTTCATTTTCTGGATTTTCTTGTTGTACAATTTCCGATTGTACCAGGCTGAATAACGAAAGTCTTCATGTGACTGCACACTTGATTTATCAGTATCCATGCTCACTGATTGTCATTAAATTGCAAAGTGGTATGTTACCTTACAAGTATGCTATTACTTAATGAATCAAGATCTGAAATTTAGATAGGGCAGAAATACATATTTGCTTCCCTTTAACCTCTATATATTCTGGAAATGTATGGGAACAGCTCATTTCAAAGTAGCTCTCTATGCATGTTTAAGAAGAATGCATCACTATGAGTATCATGTTCAATATTGGTAAAGAATTATCTGTAACCACATTCATACACGTAGAATATGATAGCCCTAGAATAATACGAGTAGATAAAAAATTGTATCTACAAGAATGAATGAGCAAATACACCATATATATAAGTAAGAATGTCCAAAAATTACTTCATGTCCAAGAAACTTTGTTTTACTCACCTTGTTTTCATCACTGTCCATATCCTGGATCAAATTGTCCAACTCCTAGATCCCAGCAAGAAAATAAAAATGATAGAAAGATCATGAGATGAATTGTTAAATGTTGCTTGCACTGATGTGGTTGCTTATACTTGCCCCTGTAGATTGCTTTCAATTAACCAGAAAATCAAGGAAGCAATTATAAACGAAGTCCTACCCACTGAAAAAAGATACAGTAAGCAGCTATTTCATCTGAAACTTTTATTGGACTATGTGATCTAATTATGAGACTTAAAGGGATGCCCACAACTGTGGCATAAACATATATCCAACTCCTTTCCAAAATGAAGATATTGTAACTCGTCGCATTTAAGCAATGGATGGGGTGCTTGGGTATCCCATTAGGAAATTGTAGATTTAAGACACAAGAATGACATAACTCATTCACTCGCTGGCTATGAAAAAATCACTAGCAAAGTGGGACTTATGCTTGGCTTTCTAAATATTGAAGAATAATGTAGGACAGAGAAAAAAATATAACTCTGTCTCTTCCCTAACACTACAAGAAGTACAACTAGTGTTTCTCTTTTTATGTTAATTTGTATTTTAAAACCTAATAAATATTTTTTTTAAAAAAGAAGCCAACATTACCTCAGCAGGGACAGAATCAAACTCATCCAAGCAACTGAGGATGACATTGTCCCCATCATTTTTATCTGCAGCACCAGATTCCTTGATACATTTAATGAGCTGCCTGATCTCGCTGTAGTTCTGCTGCTTTACTAGCTGCCTAGCCACTTTATTATATATAGCAGCAACATCCAGCTGGAAGTCCTAAAAAGATGGACAAAATAAGTATTACTTTGAAAAAGATGATGTACTGTGCATACAAATAAACTAGCTGATGTTTCAATCATTAAAAATGACATACAAATAAAAACTGAAATAATGATTTAGTTAACTTTTCTATACTGTATTTACAAAAGACATCTGTTAAAGATTTGAAGGGTTTTCTGAGAAGACTAAAGGAAAATTGAAAAAAAAAATCAAGTTCTAGGACTTATTGGGATTGAAAACCAAGTTAAAAAGTAAAGAGAAAGAATATAAAATTGGTTTATTTGTTCAATATTAAAATAGATATGTGGTTATCCCTGGAAACTCTTAATGGACTTTTGCTGATCAGGAATGAATGATGAGGTTTTAAGATATTGTTTATAGTTAAGAGATGAGATATGAGAAGAGAGCTTTTGTATTTTAAGAGAATGTGAAAGGTTATACTTGTGAGGAAGAAAGAAATTACATATTTTTTTCTTTTCCATTTTCTTTTCATTTTCTCCATTTTGTAATTTTTATTTTTTAACTCTTATACATATTTTAGTTTGTACTAGTTTCTATCTTTTCAACTGTAATCTTTAATATTAAAATTCAAATAAATAGTCTAAAATTACATAAAAATAACCTGAAATAATGCAGCGATTTGCTTGAACTATTTCAAGGTCATGTGTAAAGGAATCAATATTAGATATAAAGCTTCTTTATTCAATATACCTGCAGTATTCTAAATGCAATCCCAAATCCTTCTTCAATGTTTTTGCCTTCCAACATGACCTGAGGAAAAATGCAGCCACAAGGGGGGGGGGGGGGGGGAAGGAAAAATTGAGTGACATACAAGTACGATATATTCTATCTTTTTCTGGATTTCAGCCACAGAATTGCCACGTTAAGACTACAATGAAATGCTGCTTCTCTGAGTGACTGTTCTTTCAAAGCAAAATTCATAATGAAAATGGTATGCGACTTTTGGGGTTAACTTCAATAAACAAGCTACATGTTTTTGGTGTGTAATTCACCAATCTCTGTTCAGTATTCCATTTCAAAAACCACACTAATACATTTAAAGTGGTACTTCATACCTTGCAAGCAACCTCAATCTTCATTTGATTGTTTCCAAATAGAGTAGGCACAGGTAAATCACCTACAGATAAAGATCCTGACTTTTCACAACGATGGAGGAATTTTGTTACTTCCATCTGAAGCTCAACTGTATTGATGTGCCTAGTTTAGGGGAAATATGTTTCAGTGCATATTCTAATAAATAAATGCAGATAATATTTAAAATAACACCTAAAGGAGAAATTTTAGATGAAATTCAAAACATGAATTAGAAACCCTCGTTAAAGCTAGCCATTCAGGTAACGCTGTGTGCTCTTACAGAAAACTCCTGAACTATAACTTATTAACATCATTACTAAATAGTTTAATAACAAACTGTTGACTGATAAATGTTGTCCAACATTGTTTTCTTAATACCTTGATACATCAGGAGCAGACATTTTCTTGCGAAAAGAGCATGCAAACTTTTTTCTTCCTGAACTCCTAGAAACCTCTTGAAGGTAAACTTTAAGATGGTCCTTGACCTTTAAGAGCCATTTTTGCCTTTCTTTCAGCTCAGTGTAAGACTTTGCCTTGTCTGTGAAAAATCTAATGCAGGTCATAGCAGCACGGACTTGATCCTGGAAAACAGATAGGCTTCTGAACACAAATGAAGCTTTCAAATTATTAAAAAAAATATGAAGCTTTCAAATTACATTATCTGGTCAGTTGATATAACATTTGAGCTTTATTTAAAATACAGGTTCTGGACTGATTTTGCGTTTAGGAACCACTGCAACATATTTTGCTATACAATAGAATCTGAACCAGCTCAGAAAACTCAGCATATATTAGATACTTCATGTAATCCCCTGTCTCCATTGCAAATACTGAGAAAGAGGGAAGTTGATACCCAGAAGTCTTCATAACTCATTCATGCCATCATTGTTTATCTTTTCGTCCTTTCCAAAAAATCTATTTAAAGGGGAAAAATTCTAGAAGACACCCAAAGAGAAACCCCATTTGACTTGTATCGTTTCAAATTCAAAGAATCCTCAAATATACTGGAATACGTATATATGAAAAATCTAATGCAGAAGTCCACCATTCATAAATATCTTCTCCACACATGAAATATTTCTGAGGCCATGAGACTACTTAGCCTTTAAATTTTTCTTCTGCAGTTTTTCCCAACCTGAGGTAACCCCATCATTCACAGGTATATTTATTTTTACTGAGAACAGCTTTGAAAAATTCTTCCAAATAAACAAAAGTATATATCCTAAAAAAGTAATAAAAAAACCTCAATTTTCTAGAAAACAAGGTTGTTGTGAGGTTGGTTAGACTGAGATAGAGAAACTGGCTCAGTCACCTAATTGGCTTTCATATCCTTTTGTAGAACTTATGGTCTCCTAGTTGCTAGGCCAGCAACTTAACTACTACAACAAACTGGCTAAGTACTGCATTTTTTGTGTAAAGTTCTCAGTAAAATTTTCAATGTTTATGTTATATATAGGAAGAAATTTCAACTCTTACCTTCATAAACTGCTGCAGTTCATACAAGATGTGATAGTAATTCTTTTTCTGCAAGTGTTTGCAGGCTGCAATGAGATAGACACCCCAGCTCTCTAGTCCTGGATCTATGGTTTCCAGCAAGTTCTCCAACATGTGAAGTTTTCCACTTTTATAACTTGGGATAAAGATGCCTTCAATAAATACATCTGGTGGACTTTCCTTAAACAGTAAAAAAAATCAAACTATTAAATCAGCTGGTACTATCTACTGGTATGTCATTATTCTGAGAAGAAAAGCTTACATGATCAAAATGTAGTTAGTTACATACTGTTATAAACAGAACTCTTTTTTTTTACTATCAAAATGTTTTTTTTTATGTGAAAGTGAGCACAGCCACTGCTGAACCATTCCCAATTCAAGAGAACCTTGGATTCTAAACAACCGATGAGTAAGTGTAATGCCAGAATATCTGCCAAGTATCAGGCAGGAGAAGGCTAAGAAAGGCAAGCTAAATGGAATCTTCTCTTGGTTCTCCGTGAAAAGTTTCTGAAGAATCTATGGTTTTAACAGTGAGAAATAAACTTCTCAGGTGATATGTCTCTGAGCACTCCTATTTCTTTTGTTACCTATTATGTATCTGCCTATAGCCTCAGCCACCCTTTAGAAGCAGAAATATTTTCATGAAGTGATGGGTTTTCTCTAAGATAGAAAGTAAATTGCAGGGTTTATTCCTGGATAAAGACAACAAAATAACAAGATTATCTATGTTCTATGTTCAAAAGTTTCTAACAGTGACTAAGATACTTAAAATTGTGGAGGAATTGCCTCCCGCTACTTGCTAGTATAATGGTATAATGGTAACTACATTTTATTGACAGCTTTTTTAGATGGACTAGACCAATAAATCAATCAATATGAACCACAGGAAAGCTAAAACTACTTCTATCGAGTTTTGGTACATCAACTTGCAAGTCTGATTCTTATAAGTTGCAATTCCTCCTGCTTATAGTTTGGTGTCTTAGTGAGGTATCTGCCTCAGCTGCATTCAAATGCCATCTCATTGTGGAAGAAGGTTTTAATTTCTTTTGCCTATGCCATAAAAACAGATATCTCATTGGGGAAGATTTCCAAAAGATTCAACAACAACAAACTAAATCAATCAGGTTCACTCTTCCAATAGTATTCTTTTTTCTATTATTCAACACACTTTAATAGCTGGATTAGAGAAATGACAACAGGTAATAAAATCAGCACTAAAGGAAAGGACAGCTCCTACTAAATAGTTTCTTAATTCAAAATATACATTTAGACAAGCTTTTTAGAGATCATCCAAGAGTTTAAATTTATATGTGCATATGGTACCTGAATTATATCTAAACACCCAGGTTTCAATTCAAGGAAAAGTGGTATCATCCAAAGAACTGTTTTATTCCAATAAAGATTTGTACAAACAAAAAGTTTGATTAAAATGCACATTTTTTGTTATTTTTATTTATTTTCAAGTTTTCTTGTCATTTAAATTTTCAAGAGGTAATTTGGTTGAATATAAATTCAATAAATGAATGAATAAACAGTTGATGGACTTTCTGCCCTCTCTCCCATTCTCCAAGAAAAATTGTAAGGGTTAACAAAAACAAGTTTATAACCAACAGAATACATGCATTATGAAACATGTTTTGGTCAACTTACAGGCATGGACTTTATTAAGTCCTTAATCAGATTCCAGGATAATGCAGTTTCCTTACCTTATTTAACAAATGCAGCAGAGCTTCCCGCATACAGTCATGCCTCATGTAAAAACTAATGATTGCTAGATTGGTGCCATAATTATGCAAATAGAAAAGGCATTCTTGATAATAGCTATTGTGTTGCATCTTCCCCTCTGGTGTCATCTCTAGGGACAGGCTTCGTGTCCTCAGTATTGCTTCCAGTTCTTTCAGAGTGGCAAAATAGTCATCATCTTGCTATTAAAGGAGAGAATCAGAAGTCACAAGCTGAATTCAGAATGTTTATCGATAGAACACTCAAAAGCATGTTTCTTCTTGTGGAAATGGGCCAACTACCCCACAACTGCTATTAAAAAATATATGGAGAACTGAAACTGAAGCAGAGCAGAAACTTCATGAGGAAAAAAGGGAGGAAGTAATTTCCTCCTTCCCAATTCTTCCTGAATGGGAGATTTCTAGTTACTCTTCTTTTAGGCAGGAAATCTGTCATATGTTGACAAAATGGCAGGTATTAGTAATGAACCATATCTTGTTTTTATATTCAAGTACACATTTTTACTGCAATTAACAATTGATCAATATGCTATACAGCTGATTAAAACAAATATCCCAAGACAAATTTTTTTATCACAGCTTTTTTCAGATAGTTCATAGAAACACACACAAATACAGAATCATTGTCTTGTCTTTTATTCTAACAACCTAGTGAAGACTAGGTTATTCAATGCTGCCCCAACCCCTCAGCAGAAGTATAGCCTTACCACTGAAAGGATGGGTTTTGCTGTGGTTTCTAGATACTGAACCACTTCCTGAACCAGACGGGAACCCAGACTGAGCTGATTCAAATCAAGAGGTGATTTTAAGCATCGACTGAACTTCTCTCTGGCACCAGTCAGGTTTCCAGCTTTAAGGCAAGCCATGCCCCATGCATGCCACGCTCCACCGGGGTCCAAACCAGTCTTCGTAGAAACCTTAAAACCAAGTTACCACAAAGAATTAAGATTAAAAAAATTTCATTCTTACTATAGTTATTTAAAAAATATAGACCAAGACATCTAAAACAGTATTTTATAAGTATCTCCATGTGTATCAAAGTATATACCATTAGATAGAACAAAAGCTTTCTGACCATCATTAGAAGTACTATTTGTCTAATAAAGGTTTAAAATATACATTTTTCAGTAAAAAGAAGAAAATCACACTGAGAATTTGTGTTCAGACTATAAGATTTTCTTCTTATCAAAGAAGCATTTGTTTTACTGAAACTCAGATGGCAGAATACCTTTTTCAATACCTCAAAAAAACGAGCAACTTTTTAAATAGCATTACAGCCAAGTCAAAGTTTATAGGGAAAGAACTGAAGCATACGGGCTGAGCACACAGTAAAATCCCAAATTCAAATTTTAGCATGTTAAGATAGAGGCAGGAGCGGGTTCTGCAACAAGCTTCAAATATTTCTGATAATTAGTAAAGAAAACACAAATTAGATGAACCACTAGAAAGGTAAGAAATACAATCTACATCATTAAAAGTGGAAATCATAGCATAGCCTTCTCCGGTCAGAATTAAAGGGACACCAGATTGAGAAAGGCTAGCCTAGAAAATTAACTTCCACTGGGATGGCGACATTTTCAGCTACTCAGTTATGTGAGTATAAATGATTATAAAAGAAGCTGATTAATAAATTATATCTGAATTATAAATAGCACAGTATCAGAAATACAGACTTAGGTAGCCTTTCAAATATTGAGGAGGCATGGGACAATTTATGGTTTAAGTCTAAGATATACATAAGTTGACTCTTAGCAGCAAAAATGGTATCTAATACATTTTACATTTTATAATGGGACAATGTCTTAAACAACTTACAGATCCAATCAATTAAAATAATATTGTATCAGTTAATTATATTTGCTTAATCAATTTATTACTTTGTAGTAATTAGTTTTTTTTTTAATCTAGAATCAAAGCAAGAAAAGAGTTCCAAGCCTGAAAACTTAACTCAAAATCCTTGATAGAAAAGAGAATGAAGATAAAATTCTTTTCCATAGAGATGCTTTCCCACTAAAGACAGGTGTGTTAAGGAATCCACAGGCTATACTTCACAATTACATCATTCCTATAGTATTACCTCTACGGACAGTTGATAGTATTCCGCTTGCAAAAGTTGATTTCTTAGCCTACTAACTGCTGCAGGCTCTAATATCTGATCCAGAGATGGAACATGACGATAAGCAGCAGCTACTAAAATATTCAACACATCCACCTTGCTGAGGTAACTGATGAGGGAAGAAAAAAGTGAAACAAATGAAATGCATTTGATTCGGTTTTTACTCAGTTTGGTTCTTGAAAGCTTCAATTGTGTTTTAATTTCAAGAGGAAACTTGCAACTCAGAGGAGGCAAAACCACAAGGATTATATTACTTTTTTCCTTTTCAGGATGTCTCCTGAAAACAGCTCAGTTTATCCAGAATAGCACACAATTAGGGCCTCACATCTTGATTTTATTCTTGTGAAGAGAAATTCCAGTTGCAATGTTTTCTTTCATATTGGCTAATTTTGAGACAATAAGACTAAGATTTCTTGAGGCATTAAGCTTAAGACTAAATATAACAGGGTCCATTTTACTAGCTGCATAGATGGTTCAGCTCGGCATTTGTTCGATATAAATATGTGCTAAAATCAAAAGCCCGGGATAGTTAATAACAACTAAATTGGCTGAAAGTGAACAAGTCAGTGTATTGTTTCCTTCTTCGTTCAAAAGTTTGTACAAATATATTCTGTTACATGGCAAGGTTGGTTTGGACATTTTTAAAATATGTAAATCATAAGCTCTGCACATAACCCCTGAAATATAATAAACAGTATAAAACATACAAGGGCATTATTTGTGAGCCCACTTGTGATTTATCTTGCAAAAATCTATAAAAAGATTAATTAGAAAGAAATCATCTTACCTGTCACAAAGAGCTAACTCCTGGCTCTTCCCAGCTTTTACAAACATCATTTTTGCACTGAAAAGCAACTGTTTCATGATATCTATGAGGAGACCAGCATCCACTTCAGGGTTTGCCAGACTTCGAGATAATTTGCAGCAATAGTCTATCAACTGCTGACCACAGGCAACGCTGTCAGAATGCAGTTTGAAGATGGCAATACACAAAGATGCACTAGGAGCCTGAATATTAGAACAGGGAAAGAAATAAAGAAGAAGAAGAAAAAGAATGAAAGTGTGACTGTCTCTGCTGGTGGATGAGGCCAAAAGACCTCCATATAGCTTAAGTGGAACAAGTCATGAGACAAAGCCCAACACAGTTACATAATATTCTCTACTTTAAAAGGCAAGGAAGTAATAATTCTTCACTCTAGTTTCAGAGAGATGGTCTCTTTGTCTACCATCCATCTATCCATCTATGCATCCATCCAGTTTACTTCTACTTCAGTTCAGAGGGATTTTAAGACAGTTTACAAAAATTAAAACATAACAAATAATCAACATTATTCTGCAATGCAATAATCTAGAGATCTGGAAAATCCATTGTCTATTCCTTGAAAGTTACTGTTTCAGCAATTGTCTAAAACCTCAGTAATGTCCCTTGGTCTTTTCTGCCTGTCCTGGGAGACCACAGCGAAGGCAATTTAGGAGAACTTACTTACCTGTTCATAAAAGAATTCACTGCGCACCATTTTATTGTCTTCTTCCATCAAAGAAAGCTGCCATTCAAATTCTGTTGGCTTTGGTATTTGTACCACTGCAGAGTAATCTGAGCATTCATTCTCAGAAGATACAACTGCTATGAACAACAACAAAAAATACACTTTAAGATGAGCTCAGGTTAAGAAACTATATTCCATAAATAGGTCAGCCATCTGGGGAAAGAATACACCTTGATAGGAAAGTAACTTGGCGTACAATCTTTCTTTCCTTAAACATTTATATTTTTTCATCCATTGCAAAAACTTTTGCAAAATTATAGTATTTATTTGGTTAGTGGTCTCTTTATAAAAAGTATTTTTAGAATAAGGGATTTTTAACCAACCATAAAGAATCATGGCTCAGCTTTCTGACCTTGAAATATTTATAGGAGCAGCTAGTTTAATTAATATTTTCATCCATTTTATTAGTCCTGAAGCAACACAGACTAGAAGGTTTACAATTCTATTACAACTGAGTTGTTGATTTCTTGTTAAGGTGAAATTAGGTTTTTCTTGCATCTTTTTTTGTTGTTACTTATAGGCATGTACCAGGGAGAGATGTAGAATTATGAACATGGTCTATTATGTGTTCTCACCTTCCTGATTCTGATCCTCTTCACTGGAACTATTAAACAGAAAAGAAAGATGCTTCACATCCATTCTAATAAGTTTGAAAAATTTATAAAATTTGAATACTGCAGCTAATGAAATTAAACCACATGTTTTTCTTACAAACTGGTTCCTTCACTAAAGAAAAGTCCTAGCCATGAAGACTATATAAAGCCATGAAGACTATATAAAGCCACGAACACACAGCTCTCCTGGAAGCATCATAGCAATTGTTTGAAGATTATCTTCTAGCTGTATGCACAACCACTAGAGCAGGGGTCCCCAACGGTCCGCTCAGAACTGGGTTATGTAAGTGGCGCAAGAACATGCGCAGGTACTCACACATGCAAAACTCCATTTATGTGCAAAAGAAGCTTCCATTTTGTGAGGCTCCACTTACACAAATGGAGTTGTGTGCACTCGTGCATGCATCTGCCACTCACAGACCTCTTCTTGGTCTGCCACGGTCGGGGATTGATGCACTAGAGAGACCAAATATATGTACCTCTTTTAATTGTTTGCATTGTCCTTCTAATAGTTTCTTCTTAAGTAGAAGGGGAAAATATCTGCAGGTTTATTCACAGTAATCAACTAATTTCATACTGTAATTCAATTTGCCAAGCTCAAGAATGACTGTAAAGATGTTTAAGAGCAGATATGTACTTCCACTGGTTTTGTTATTTTACATAGGAGGGGGAGAGTAATACTATTATAATATTTTCAGCATTGTTTTATGAATAAATATTATTAATTTGTAGCTTTATGTCCACTCGGATTGTCTCAAAAAAAGCAAGATAAGATTTGTACATGCAGACTAATCTTTTCCTGATTCTAACATTCTATCAATGGCCTCCTAAAAAAGCCTCTAACATGCTCAGTCTTTTTTGTTAAACTCTTAAACAATGCCCATTTCATTCATGAACTATCAGAACCAACAATCACAAACCAAACAAAAAGAAAAATGTGAAGAGGTACGTGCTTGCACAAAATGTACCCATTAAAAAACCTAACAAAGGAAGCTAATTTTTATAGACAATGGTATATACGTTTAATACAGTTTTCCCTCTCCCCCAAACCTGGTGCCTTATAAACTAAAGTCTGCAGAATCCCTTGCACTATAGTCATCAGGAATTATGGAATCTGCAATAAAACCGATTCTCACACCGAGAACTACTATTTCAAAGAACGGAAAGATGTGAAAAAACCCTTTACACACATTTCTGAGTCAGGGGATATACTTGTTGAATATTCCTTGTTGAAATAACTGTAGCACTGATCACACACACGAGCCGGGTTTTCCTTGCAAGCTTCCACAAGCATTTTCTTGGCAGAACAGGAACTGCACACCAGCCGCCCACAACGTCTGCAGTGATGCCGTCTATTAAACTGAGACAGAAAAGAAGACATTTGATTGAGCAACGGCATTCCTGTAGTTACTGTTTAATCCACACAAGAAATCTAATCTCGGGGTTTGTTGTAAGCAGTGAAAATTTTGACTGAAAAGTGCTAAATAAAGTTCTCCAAAGACATTAGATAAATACTCATTCAAGAGCTTTTGTTATACACTCAGGCCCAGTTCTGGAATTCAATTACCATTGTAAAGCGTTCTGTTTTGCAAACCATGCATGTGACTTCAGTGTCATCTGGGATCCACTGCTGTTTGGGTGGGGGCTTGTCTGGTGGCACAAAGTCCTGAACAGAGGCAGCTTGCTGGAGGCTTTTCTCTCTTGGGTTGGAAACCTGTGTTGTATCTATAAGATACAAAAGCCAATGTAAATGAAACCAAAGCCAATGTAAATGAAAAGTACAGGCTTCCCAGAAAAACAAATATATTTATGTCCAACTATCTTTGTTATCTATTGCATGGAAAACTAAGAAATGTTATGCACAGAAATGGAAGCTTACCTCGAATCCCACAACAATGGATGAATGGCTGCAAAAAGTGATGGAGTTAGCAGAGAGGACTAAATTGACTGTTTTGTTCAAAGAAAAAAAAATACAAATGCTTTTATTTCGACTTGCTTGTTTTCTATTCCCTTTATTTTACTTCATGGTTATTTTATTTTGCTATCTTGAGATCAACCCAGAATTGATCTAAAGTCCACCAGCATTTAAATTCAATGAAGCAGCAGCAATATAATAATAAAAAAACCTGTTAATGTTATTTCCTATTAATTTTACTATAAAGGATTTTGAGGCCTCCGTCTGGGGTTAAAAGTGGTGATGTTCAGTTTTCTTGTAAAAAAGAAAAAAAGAAAATGGGCTTTGTGCTTGAGGTGGAAAAAATGAAACTCTGATTTTGGGTTTTACTGATTAGATAGGTTTGTTGTTATCGAAATGGCCAGTTCATACTATTATGTAAAGTAAAGTAAAAGCTGAGATTTGATATCAATACCTTATTCTACTGCACCAAAGGGAATCAAAAGTTAATGCCTTTTTCTTCTGTTTCCCCACATTTTTCCCTTTCCTTTTCCCTTCTCTAATTTCCCTACTATTTACTTTTGTATTTTCTTTGTATGCTATATTATAAACTAATAAAAATTGTTGGGGGGAAAAAAAGGAAAATTTAAAAAGAGTTTAAAATTGTTCCAGACTAGTTAGATTACATCATAAAAAGAAAATGAGCTTGTTGCCATTTGAATAGCAGAACTGAACACTTGCAATTGTTCTATCGAGATTCTCAATTATCCAGGTTTTGGTTGACCTTTGGGATAAACAGCTGCAACACTAAACATATTTTTTACAAGAAAACTGAACATCACCACTTTTATCCCAGATGGGGGCGTCAAAATCCTTTATAGTAAAATTAATAAGAAATAACATTAACAGTTTATTATTATATTGATGCTGCTTTATTGAATTTAAATACTGGTGGGCTCCAAATCAATTCTGGGTGGATCACAACATAGCAAGATAAAATAACCATGAAGTAAAATAAAGAGAATAGAAAACAAGCTAGTTCAACCAATATCGAAAACAAATACAAACATAACTACCAAGTGTAGGTGTAACTCCAAACCTAAGGCTTGAAAGATAACCAGGCCCTTAAGGTCTTGGGATTGCAGCACCAGATTGTATAAATTGCTGTATTTTTTTCCTCCACAGTCATAAAAGCAAATAGAAATAGAAAAAGAAAAGAGAAAGAAAAGAGTTTGGGTGTTAAATCTTTTTCTCACCAGGCGAACTAGTTGGAAAATGCTCTGTTGACTCTGACTTAGATAAGGTGTCAGATTCAGATCCTGGACATGCACCCTCTTGAATCTCTTGAATAAGATAATCTAAGACAAAAAGAAAATGCTGTTAAGAAATTGAGCAATTTATATTTATTTGTAAAGATTAGACAAACTGAGTCAAAAAACAATTGCTCAGACTTGTTCAAAAGCTCATGTGACAGAAGTGACAAAAGATTTTGTACAGATTGCAGATCAGTAACTTTTATTATGGCTTTTTTTTCTGTGAACACATTGGCACACATTAAAAAATGGAATTCTGATGCCTGCTCTCAAAATAAAATAAAATATATAACCACACACACACACACACAAACCTTCATTTATTATCCTTAATTGATCAGGGAAGGAATATTGACTTCATATCTTCCAAGGCACAATGCAGAATCCAAGTATGTTGAGTGTTTTGTAAAATGAGGTAGCTTTGTCCTGTGCCATTTGTCCCTTATACCATATGCTTCATGAAATGCAGAGGTAGAATGGTTGAAAAGTACTTACCACATAAAATTCAAATCATTGTACCTGCTAGTATGCACTTCATATAAGAAACTTTTTTTTCCACAGGGACACTTAATCCCATTTCTCCATCTTCCCCAAAATATATGCTAAGATCTTTTTGATAAGGCACAGTTTGTTTTCTGATATTCACCAGTTGTGTTTCCTACCAGAATTCCATTGTGGGGCTTACTATAACTCAAGCTGTGCAAAGGGACTTGTTTTTGTATATTACAGTACACTGTCAAAGGCAAACTCTGGATATAGATTGTTACAATCAAAACAAACATATATTCATGTATATATATTTCCCTATCTCTATGTGTCTTCCAGCTAATAGCATTAAGAGGGAGATGCAATATTAGAAACATCCATCAAGACAAGAAATCCCTGCCACACTCAGTTCTATGAGAACTTCTCTATGAAAATAGTGTCCAGAGCTGCTTATGTTTCTAGAAGGTTCACCATGTCTGTCTTCTCCCCAAACCATATAAGGCAGCTGGGCAGAGAAAGATCAGTAAATATACGGCCGTGCTCTTAGCATCTGATGATATTGTTGTCTTTAGTCTCAAATGCTTTCCACTATTGACAGCAATTGCTGAAGCTATTCTTAATCCTTTCAGAATAAGTACCTAATGGAGACATAACAGAGCCATGGTGCTACAGTAACCACCAGAATGCAGTATTGCAGGCTAACTCACTGCTCACTACTAGTTCGATCCTGACTGGCTCAAAGTTGACTCAGCCTTCCATCTTTTCGAGATCAGTAAAATGAGGACCCAGGTTGTTGGGGGCAATATGCTGACTCCATAAACCACTTAAATAGGGTTCTAAGGACCATGAAGCGATATATAAGTCCAAGTGCTATTGCTAACAAGTTTAGTTAAAGAACATTCAGGGCCACAGCAAGTATGATATAAGAATTTTGTCAACAACCTTGAAAATGCAATTAACTATGACTCTACTCCGATAGATATCTCCATTGAGCAAAGATGATGCTGGAGAATATGAATGTCATGCATCTAACTCTAAAGGAGAAGCCACAGCTTCTGGAAAAATTACTGTGGTAAATTCCTTAAATGAAATACCTGCAAAAGGTACGTAGGTCTGCACAAACACTTCCTTTTCTATTGGTTCTGATTAAAAAAAACAACAAATAGCTTAGGTTATTAATTGGTAGTATGTTTTGTCATGATTTGTGGCCAAAATAAGTGTTTTACATCTTTGTAAGCTTCAACTGGCTTAATGTATTTATTATTGTAAACCATCTCCCACATGAAATTTTTGCTCCATCTGGTGGTATCACTGAATCCCTTTTATGTCCCCTACTATCAGCAGACACTGGAAAAAAAAAGTCAAATACCAAAGAAAGTTTGCTTACTTGTTATCTATGGTTTCAAATGAATCTAAAATAATTGTGGAGGAAGAAGGAATTGTTATCTATTTCTGCTATTTTTCTTGCTTCAAGAAAATACCTTTGATTATTTCTATAGCAACTCATTTATCTGGAATGCATCTCAACAATAACAAGTTTCCATAAAGCACTCTCTCATTTTCTTTGTAGGTGAAAGTACTGAGCTGTAAAAAGTAAACCATATATACTGCATATTGAGAGACAGTGCCTTTCATCTATAACAAGTTTATTTTTTGGAAAACTCACAACCAGCCATGGCTCTGTAGTTCCTTAATGCCTATTATTTTCGCTGTAATTCCAATAAAGTATTAAGCGAATGTCTGGAAAGTTTTTATTCCTATTTACATAAAACATAAAATTCACACATTCATAATCTGAAAAAAAAACACCTTCCAATAAAACACAATATCTGTTGGGATTCAAAACACATTTAAAAAGAAAGTTTAAAGCTGGCAATACAAATTTCAGGAAAAGACAAATTGTTTAAGAACTACACACTCATCATTCGAGGTGCAATACTCATCGACATCAGTTCTTGGAAAAGTAATTTGCAGGCATACGGCATCCTCACCAGAGAAATCTGGGGAAAAAAATGAGATTGACCTATGTTAATAAGAATGTTTCATTCCAGAAAACATTCTATATCTTTACTTTAAAAAAAACCCCACAGATGGAGTTAGGGGGCTCAGGAAAGAGCACCATGAAATAATTTTTAAAAGGCTTCAAGGACTAACAGTGATAAAAACATCTTTGGGAACAAGTTGAGAAATGTGAGAAAATTTAGGAAGGCACTGCTTAGTACTGGCCAAGCTTCAATGGAGAAGTGTGATGGAACATGCACCTGGAGCAGCAATGCGGGAAGAGTCTGGTAACACAGACCTTTCCCAGAGAGAGGCACAGATTAAGAGACTACTGTCCCAAGTTAGAAAGGGAAGGGACATAGAATCTCTCAGGAGGTTGTAGATTTAGTTTGGCATGGTTCTGTCTATTAGCTGTAAGTAAATAGAGGACTGAATTTGATTGGATTTCATTGGGTCCTCTCTGGGCTTGCGCCTGGCACAAGCCTTCTGTGCATGCTGCAGGTAAGAAAGTCAATGTTTTCAATATTGATTGAAATATTACGGGTTCCAAGGATATTGAACTGTACATTTTAACTGGCCCTTGACCTCCAGCCAACCATTGCTTGGAATCTTGAGTCCACTTTCTCTCTCAGACACACACAAACCTATTTACATGTCAATTTGAAGTGAAGTAGAACTTGGCATCATCATCATTTAAGTATTAAAGACACACTTTAAAAGCAAAGATTATTATGGACAGGAAAATAAAACGACATTTTTGCAATACTGCAAGATCATAGTATTTTCAGCATTTTAAAATTCAGTGGCATTATTTCAGAAATTTTCCTAACACTTCTGAATGGATGGGACAGGTTTATGCTCTCCCTCCTATAGCTAATGACCCTGATTATATTGGATTCCTGGTAGATGGTAGATAAAACAGCATAGACAAGTATTGGGAAAAGTGCTTCAAGGTAGGACGAAGATAAAAGTTAAAAGAATGAGAGAAGAATGAAATGGAATGGGCAGCATTTTCCTACCCTCTTTACATACCTGTGTCTTATTACGACAACCCCTGCATTCATAGGTGTGGGTCCGGGTGTTTGCTATTGCCATTAGCCCGCACAAGTTGCATACATGAACCTGATATGGATCTGAGGCTTCAAACAGTCTCTCCCTTAGGAACTGCGCTGCTCCATGAGCAATCTGACAGTCTCGTTCCATCTCTCCAAACCGAAGACCTCCATCGCTGGAAGGGGGGAAAATCAAGTCCACTTCCTTATTTTTCCAAGTTAGAAAAACTACCCAATTGGGCTGCCTGTTATTCCTGCCCCCAATCAATGTAAGAAGCTACTAGAGGAGAAGCCAACTCATGTACCAAAAATGTTCCTAAAGAAATGAAGTCTTAAAAAAACAAAACATACCAGAAGCTCCAAAGAAATGCTACATATTCACATTTGTCAATACAAGACAGACTAAGGAAAATAATAAAAAAGACTATATTTCTCAACAATGTATTTTAACACTCAGATCTAGGTTCCTAGCATTTCTGGTCTTAGTTTTTCTAGCCCTCATAGTTGCAAATAATATCACCAAAAACTATGAAAAGGCTTAGGGAAATCTCAGAAACTAGTGGCATTTTCTGGTAATATTTTTAAGAACTCTGGCTTCAATATTTTGCTAAAATAAAGACAAATTGGAAAGCATAATAAGCAAGCATCTATTTCTTACCGAGATCGACCCTCCATGGGTTGCCTGTTAAGGATCTGAATAGGTCCTCTTGCCCTGGAATGAATTTTATCATCTACCATATGTTTTAGTCGCTGATAATAAGTGGGGCCAATAAAGATCTGTGATGTAATTTTGCGACCAGTAAACCCGTTGTACAGAACCTGCAAAAAGTAATTGCTCCCGTTAGCATAGCACAGCACAGCATAGCGTATCACTGCAGGGAGCAGACAGAACGAGACTTATCACTCATTCGTTGTATCAAATTACCTCATTTCCTCTCAGATGATACCCATAATCAGAGAGCAAGTTTGAAATCTTCTGCACGTTGACTGCATCATTAAAAGGTGTGGCATCACCTATCTCCCCTTTATTTGCTGATACCTAGAAAAGGGGAAGCAGAGACCAGCAATTATTATATTCCTCGTAATAGCTTTCTAAAATGAAACTGGGAAGATTATATTCCAACTCCCATTGGAGTGTTGAGGTCATTGAGTCACTTTACTTAAATGGACGTTAACTTTTGAAAGTTAAAAATCAGAGAAATGGGGACTATATAGTACTTACTATGACTTCCTTGAAAGTAGAAAAAAGTAAACATAAACTAAACATTAAAAGAAGTTTAACCAGCGAAAGCTGGCTGAGGGATTCTGGGAGTTGAAGTCCAAAAGTCACAAAATTGCCAAGTTTGAAGACCCCTGATCTAGATTAACGCCATGGGCCAGAGTTAGCTTTTTAATTTGACAATAAAATGGCTCCAAATTGTAAGAGATAAAAACAATGTTTTAAAACTGGGTATGCTAGAATCAGAGACGGCCCTGGAAACTGCCAGAGGGAGCATGATGGAGAATATCTCAGTTCCAAGCTGCGAGACCTACCTTTCCTTGAAGACATTCAATCAAGTGACCAATGGTCATTCGTGAAGGGATAGCATGGGGATTGATAATTATATCAGGAGTGATACCTTCACAGGTAAATGGCATGTCCTAAAAATGAAAACAAATCAGAATCATACCTTTTTTTCCACAGCACCATTCTTTCTTGATTATAGTTTGCTTAATCTATAAGCCTTGCTGGGGTTTTTATTTTTATGATACAAGTCACATATGTTAAGTTTGAACAGCCCTCTCTCAACAGACGGGGAAGGACACGGCATCATCTATCCCCAGTCTACAACACAGTCCTTTCAGCAGTTCTAAGGCTCCACACCTATTTGCACTACTCAGGTGAACCTGAAGACACAGCTAAACCTCCAGGTGGCCATAATGACTCGCAAAAAGAATGCAGATAACCAGCTGTCTGCAAGGAGTATAAATCCTGTTCCCCACCATCAAGTCAGAGCTGAAGAAACTTCTTGGATGAGAAGTAAAACGTCTTCAAAGAAAAACCAAAGTCCAGTTGCCTCTTCAAAAAGCATCTTTGGGATAATTGAAGTTATTTTTTTCATCATCATAAATGTGAATCAGTGGCATTTGAGGCAGCCGCTACACGAGGACTATCTGCAATACTTTTTAAAATTGCTTGCGTTTTCCGTATGTACTTGTATGTAAACCTATCTGCAGATAAGCTGATCCTTAGATTTTTAACTAAAATATATGAAAAATGTGGGTTGACTAATCCATAGGTAGTGCATTTTCCATGGAATTCTAGTTAGAGATTTGAGAGTTAGCTTATATGTAGTTGAGTTTATAAATGAGTACATGTAGTATATGCTCATGTACTTATTATTATTATTATTATTGTAAGATCTTTTCCATGTTTTGGCATAGAACCTTTGAATTCTCTAAAATCTCCCAGAATGTTAGCAATCCAGTCTGAATAGAACAGGAAACATAAGAAATTAGTATCTGGCATATTTCAAACCTGGTTTAAAAGCATGATGATATCCTACATGGCCTAAATAACCTCAGACCAAACCTCAGTTCCTTTCTTTATATGAATGTTCCTCGATCTTAAGGCTCTTCTTGGTACAGTATTTGAAATAGGACCTTTTTAGGGGAAGCACAGATTCAGAACACTTTATCCCACATAAGAAGTTCCCACAGTGAGTTAAATGTATGTTTTCTACTGTTTTACTGTTAAGATGGTTTCAGTAAAGTTGACGTAATTATTAAGATGGCTTGATTGCATGTGAGCACAGATTCAAGAAAACAATTGATATATACTAAGTAATGTAAAAATCAAGGTGTTATTTCATCTTTATATCCATATCCAATCATCTAAGCATGATACCCTCTACATCAAAAACAAAATTGGAGGCATTTACCTCTTGCCTGTATTGGATACCACAGGTACCTTTCTGACCATGTCTACTAGCAAACTTATCTCCAATCTGTGGTATTCGGACAGACCGTACCTGCAGAGATTAAAAAATAATAATCTATTACAACAACTATTCACAAATGCTGGATTTATTCTTGCAGGCACATTTGCATAACTCCTATACTTACTCTTATTTTACAAAACTTGTATCCTTCCTGGTTCAAAGTAATCATGACCTGGTCAACAATACCAGTTTCACTAGTTCGTAGAAAAGTGCTGCAATCCCTTTTGGTGTAACGACGATTGGTGCTCTCCAGTTCATCTTCGTTCTCAGGCAAAGTTACTGTCTTGCCAATAATGACATCATCTCCTGACACACGTACACCAGGTGCAATCAAACCATCATCATCCAGTTTGTCATAGATGGCATGCCTCATCCCTGAGAAAAGAAGAAAACATTACATGCTTCCAGATCAGGGCTTCTTCTTGTTCTCTTTTCTAATAGGATAACATTTCAAGGCTAATACTGTTTTGTTTTTACTCCAGTAAAACAAAAGGAAGAAAAATCAATTTCTGCTAGATCCCCTTTTTAGACTAATGTTATATTATGCATAACTCTGTTGCCATCAGTGATAATGACAGGTAAAATAGGATCACTCACTTGTAATACCTGTGAAATCATATTCTTCTTTGCAAATAGCATAAACGTGCGAAAGTTAGGAAATTCTATTACTGAGCAGTTATCTCCTGTCTCTGTCTTCACAATGTATTCCTGGTCACTGTCTATTTCTTACCCTGGCATGTTTCACGGCTAGGTTTCTCAAATACTTCTTCCTGATCGTATCCTTTTTTGGATTCCTGTTCTTTATAAGAGCGATAGAACACAGATCTAATGGAAGAGAGAAGTAACACCATCAGCTCCAAGTCAGACAGCACTCTTTTAGCTCAGGTTGAGACATGATCTAACATTCTTCAGCAGCAGGACAAAACATGATGACATGTTGACATACGTTACCAAAATACCCATTGCAGATTGTAAGTCTATGGACTAAAACCACAACCAACCTTTAATCTAAAAGTATAGCAAAAAGGTAAGTTTCTGACAACCATAGAAAAATACTTGATGACTAAAATCTACAAAGAACATACTCCATTCAAGTGAAATTTTTGATACAATAGAACACTGCAAAAAGCATACCAAGAATGCTTCAAAGCTAGCGGCCTATTTCTTATAAGCATGTGAAATAGTTCTTTAACAAGGAAATAGAAATGTGGCAAGATGAGAAATATTTAACAATCCAAACCTGAAAAAACCTCTGTCAACAGCAGAGCGGTTCATGATAACAGAATCTTCTTGATTATATCCTGTATATGAAGCTATGGCGACTATAGAGTTGATGCCTGTAAGATATTCAAGAATACACTTCAATTATACACACATTCTTTTCACTTTACAGATTGAGTATTAATGCCAAATAAACTCTAATTTCTCAGTAATTATATGCTGTTTTCTACAGCATGGTGGGGATGAGCATATAAACACACCCAATGACCTTCTATGGAATAGCCTGGTGTTATCAATAGAAGATAAGTTTTGTGTACAGCAGGTATGGAATTTGATTACAATTTCACATGTTTCTTCAACCATGTCCTTGAGAATTGTCTCCAAACCTTGTTAACTTGCTATCCATATTCAAAGACTGGACCATCTTGAGCATAAACATTTGAAGAATTTAAAACTGGCTAATTAGATCATAGTTGAAACTTTGATAAATATTTTATGCTTGTTAAAATTGAAAAACAAACAGTGCAAAATGTGGTAAGAACGGGCACACCCAAATACAAGCAATAACTGAGCTAGATATGAACAAGATATAGAAATAGAAAGAATGCATCCAAGGAATACCAATGATAGTTTTGACCACTGCCTTGCTACAGTTAATGCCAAAAAGTACTATGCTCTGCAAAATATATTAAACAAGCAGGGCTAATTTAAAAAGAAAGCTAAGAAATATTTCAGTGTTGTAATGCTTTTCCTTGGGGATCCAGACACATTGGCGCTAATGCTTTTCAGTGTATTAATGAAACCTAATTAATTAAAGGAATAGGGAAAAGTTACACTCTTAACTGAGGTAAACTTCTCACTACCAGTATTGAGATCCCATAGCTGCTATTGCTAAATCATCAATTAACAAATATCAAATCCTCAAATCCCTCCCCCAAAGAGCTCCGCATCTCAGTGAAAACTCATTGGTATTCTGGAAATCACTATTTATAGTAACTTTAAAAAAAGACACTTTGGCATATCTCTTTAAGAAGTGGATTGCTTCTGTAAAGGTCCAGGTTTTATACTTCCACTAATCAGCAACTTGTAATCATACCTGCTGGCAACTCTCTGAACCTCAAATATTCCATAGAACGTGTGGTCACAAGAGGCTTCTGAGGATAATATAAAACATGGGCCAGTGTATCCATACGGACATGGAAATTAGTGATATAAACTCCCATGGCTTGTTTTCCCATAGCAGATTGGTATGTATTCCTAGGAGACTATTAAGAAAGAAGAAATTGTGTTAGGAATAGGGAAAAAATCTTCAAAACTAATGCATAATGTTATTCCATCAAGTTACAAACTTTTAATTTAAAATACTATAAAATAAAGTCCAACAAACCTGATTGTGATCTGGAAATGGAATAATAGATGCACAAACTCCTAGAATCATGGACGGGTGAATCTCACAGTGTGTGTATGTGGAACAATATGCCACACCTTTCTCCTGCAAGTCATCTGGAGTCATAGCCAGCATAACAGTCTCCTCTTCTAGAGTGTCAATGTATTCTACCACACCACTGGCCACCAAATCCTGCCAGCTAAACAGAGTTCATTTTAATTAATGCAACTTCATACAGAGTTCTAAGAACAAACTTGACAATTTATATCTGAGTTCCAAAAAAATATGTATCATTCAGTGTAACAAAAAACTAAAAGTATAAGCATGCACATAAGAATATTATATTACCCATAATTTTGCCCCTTCAAGTACAATAGGCATTTGCTCCATTGCTTCATTAGTTTATGATTGTTTGTTTTTGCTTAATGCATATGCTGCAGAAACCAGTGTCTTGATTCCTTAGAATTCAGCCCCTTTCTAAACCTGCCATCTTAGCTGTCTAACCCACTAAAAATAAAGTGTACTGAATATTGTCCACATTCAATTCTGAACATAAGAATCTGTGATGAACCCATTGATCTATCTGACTGTCAAAAGATGGTTGCAAAAGGGAATCGCTAATGCAGGGGTGTCAAACTTGATTTCATTGAGGGCCACATCAGGGTTGTGTTTGACCTGGGGGGCATAGCCAGGGAGGCATGGTCAGCTTGGCATCACTCATGTCGGGGGTACTGTGATGGTCAAGTGCTAAGGCAGGACTTCCTTCAGACCCTCCCTCCCTCTCATTATAATCTTCCTTCCTTTCCTCCCTCCCTCTTTCCTTTCCTTTTGATTTTCCTTCCCCCTTCATTCTTTCTTCTCCCTTCCTCTCTCTCCTTCTTTTTCCTTCCTTGCTCTCTTCCCATCTTCCCTTATTTTTCTTTGTCTTTCCTCTTTCCCCTTTCCTGTCCTTTCTTGGATGCTCATTTCTCCTTTTGTTTTGTTTTTAGTTTGTTTTGCTAGCCCTCTGACAGCAAAAACAAAGCCCAGGGGGCCATGTATGCTTCCCCCACTGAGATCAATTTTTATTGGAAGAGACACCATGGGCCAGTCCTTCACTATTTCCAGGGTGGCCCCACGGGTCAGATCTAAGCACCCAGCAGGCCAGATTTGGCTCGCAGACCTTGAGTTTCACACCCCTGCTCTAATGCAACCTGAGAAAGAGATCGGAAAGGGAAGTGATGTTAACATTTAGAAGTTCACATATACTCCCTGTATTTTGCAGCTTCCATATTTAGCACACAGTAACTCTGGCTATTTTAAAAATGCCTTTGTTGCTTTGATGAATGAAGGGGAATTACAATAAGGAATGTAAGCAGGTATAGAAAGAAAGAATCACAAGATCAGCACATCCAAGAAGAATACCCTCCAAAATGGCAGGACTTGATCCTAGTAGCACTTGAGTTGTACTAGCAAAGTCAAATCAATCTAGAAAATGCCCAGCGTTTCAGACAAACCTTTTCTCATTCCTAAAACTGTACTCAAAAGGAAAGACTTTATTCACTTCTTGTATGAGTTGGACCTTAGTCTAAATCATCAAAATAACATAAACACTCTTTTCAATTCCTGCTCATTTCCACATAACATTTTAGCACACACAATTATCTGCAGAGCTGAACTTGCTTGATTATGCACTTGCTTTAGCTAATGACCCTTCCAATTCATGTTTGGAATTTTCTCTTCTCTTCCCACGAAAAGTATCTTTGACAAGTACTAAATCCCACCTCACCTGTAGTTGTTATATTCACGTTCTTTCAATTGGTCAATATGCCTCTTCTTCAGTAACAATTTTTGTTTTTCCACAATTAGAAGTGGGCGGCAGATCCTACCAGCATCAGTATAAATGCGAATTTCTCGTTCCCTGATATCTCTGATCATGGATACCTGCGTGAGAAGACACAGTTCTCATACACACTTTCAACGAGCCATTTTTAGCAGACAGATCGAAACATCATGTTCTCAGATGCCCCCCTGACATTTTGCAAGTTGTGAAAATGGTGCTCTTCAGGCAGACTTCTGTAGCTTAATAGCAATTAACCAATCCTGATGTTAGATAAAAGCAACTGAATATCTGAAGAATCTAGGTGAACATTCAGAAACACACATGAGCTTCAGAGAGATTATCACTGTTTTAATTCATCAGAATTATATAGAAATTAAATTAAATCACAAATCTTTTTTCTACCTCAACGTATTTTATTTATTTTATTTTTTGGTCTAGGTTGGCATCTCTACAGGACAACTGGAATTACAACAAAATTTACCTCTGATACAATGATGTCCATTTGCCGCCTCAATTTTCTCAGCGTATTCATAAGCTGCTCTGGATCCTTGTGAATTCCAACCCAGCAACCATTCACAAATATTTTTGTGGCGCTTATGGAAAAAAAGGAAACAGTTAAGTTGCTGCTTTAGAGTGAACCATAGAAGCTAACAGAATTCCATTACAATGTATTTGATTCTTACTCTGCAATTGCTGCTGGGGAGATTTCTTCCAGGTTTTCCATACTCCATTCTTCTAAAAATTCCAGAATTGGGGATGGCTGAGACCCCACAGAAATATAGGCCATCAGAGCAAGATTCTTCACAAGCCCCACAGCATGACCCTAAGAACAAACACAGGCTAAGTTTTCAGTCTTAACAAGCTCTATTACGCACAGATGTTCTGGCAGTATTTTGAAATTATAATACCATTTAAGACAAGACTGTTATACAAGATGTCAACCCCAAAAGAATCTATTTGGGGTTTTTTTTCCTTTCTCTCTTTTCACTTTCCATTTTTTTGCTTTCCTTTCCTTTTGGGTTTGCCACACTAGACATAACAGGGGGTGGGAAATAGATAGTTGCTTGGGGTGATATCAAAATAACATTCTTTCCCGTGAGAACCAAGGACATTCAGCCAGCACCTGTGGAGGCTGGGATGATGAATGACCTAGCCAAGCAATCGTGGCTGGACTGGACCAGACTATGGCATGTGACAACTTGGAACTTTGGTTTTACTTGGGGTGGGGAAAACACGGGAATTCAGATTCGGAATCTTTGAGGAATATTCCTGCCTTGGAGCTTTAATTGTTGCAGAGATGTTATTTGGAACCCTGACACGAGAATGGATTCTGAGGCACATTTGGTGGAAGACAAAATCTGTGAAACCCTTTTTAAAAGTTTTATGGAGCACCCTATAATAATTGCCCTGTATTTTGGCAGTTGGTTTGTTCCTGCTATTCCAAGATATTGTAGAAACAATAAGGAAATGTGTGACAAAACCTAACACTTTTTTAAAAATAAAAATCCTGCAGGATTCTCCCAAAAATGGGAGAAAAAGAATACCCTAGCTTAAGTTGTTTTGTATTAATACACACTCATTGCAGATCTTCCACAAATGTTCCTTGTAGCCAACAAAAATGTGCTTGCCACTGTTCACGGATAACTCAGTTCACAAATCCTTCACACTAACTTACTTTCATTACCAACCAATTATACCTTGAGAACATGTTTAAAAATCTGAAAAGACACTCTACTAAATACTGCAGAAAAAGATGGTAATAATAAGGGGGAGGCCTCTTTCATGGAAACTGTGCTTTCCAATGCATTTTTTTGATAAGCATCATTTATACAGCAATTTTTCCTATGAAAATTAGGCTAATTGTCCTATGCAAACTGAATTACCCTATGCAAAGTAGACTAATTAGCATGGGAAAACCTTACAGCTCCAATTTTTTTGGAAAATTCCATTCACTGTTGGTATAGAACTACTTAAATCCAATCTTTGCATTACCTCTGGAGTTTCAGCAGGACAAACCATTCCCCACAAAGTGTTGTGCAGCTGCCTGGGCTTTGCTAGTTTACCATCTCTTCCAATAGGTGAGTTTAAGCGTCGCAAATGGGAAAGTGTAGAAGCAAAGGTGAGCCGATTCAATACCTCAAGAAATGCAATCAAGGACATTTTTAGGCTTTTCATAAAATACAAAACCTAAATCTTATTATTATAAACTCTAAAGGTTATATTATCAACTATGAGGAACATGTCATTGACAGTGAGTCACTGAGAGTGAGCTGGGCAGCCATATAAATTTTCTTAATAAATAAATAATTTCAAAAGTTTTTATTTGCAATGTTCATCACATATAACTTGAACACCGCATTTTACTATGAAACATAGTTTAATTCTGAATTACTAAAGGTCAAAAAAATATGATGGACACTTTTAATGAAGAATAAAATCTAATTATTCTGTCAGACGGAAGTTCATTGAAATTTAATAGTGCAATTTAATTTTCTTTTTAAAGGATTTATCCTCTGAACATTGTAATTCTTACGCTAAATTCAATTTTCCTCATCCAAACAAGATGCATTCTACATTCTTTTATAATTACAGTAGCACATTTCTTGGGCACCCCTAAAACCGTCAGAATGAATCAGAGTGCCTCAGCCATTATCTGCAACATGAAAGAGGAAATCTAGAAGTTTGGATTTTTAAAAAGTTTCTTCCCTATGGATTAAAATATCATTCATCACTCCCATCCATGCACTAAATACCTGCAATAAAAAAGAGGCTATTTTAAGTACTAAGCAGGAAGGAAGAAGCACAAGAAAGATATACATTGTAGTTGTATTAAGAAAATTTTGGATAAAAGATCCAGTTGTAAACAAATAATCCAATTTCAAAGAGTTAGAACTGCTGCTAGTTGAGGAAGAGGATGGCTCAGGGTTAAGATACTGAGGCCCTGAGAAGATATGCTAAAGTAGAAGGAACAAAATGAATGATGGGTAGAAAATGGGGCAAACAAGGAACTATTTATTTAGGAAAGAACAATAAGGAAAATAAAATGAGCATTCTCATATTTCAGCCAACTCGCTGAACTAGAATTGCTGTCATTCTCTAAAAAGAATTAAGGTGATATTGCCATGTCTGTCCTAAGCTGATAACTTTAAAGAACCTACATTTGAATGCCAGGAGGATCTAAAACAAAATACTGTTTCATTCAACAGACAATACACTTACTTGTGATACTCCAGCTCTAGCCTGGTGAGCTTTCTTCTGATCTCCCCAGTTGCCAGTTGCCAATGAATATTTCAAACCATCTGATATAATCCTTGTTTTAATTGCCAACTCCAAGTTAAAATCTTTGCCTCTGTCAATAAATTTCTGGGCATATATTCTAACTTCTTTCAGCAAATTCTTAAACATTCTGTTTAAGGAAACAAGAACATTGTATAACATTAAGTGCGATTTAGCATATTTTCCCATAATCTTCCATATACAATACCAAACCAAAAGGTCTCTATTTGCAAAAGATTAGCCACAGTTGAAACCAGACTGCAGACTGCAACAGTCTTAGGATGGATACCAGATGAATAATCTTTTCAACAATGCCAGAGCATTTAAAGCACTCAGATACTATGAATCTGATTATCCTGACATTGTATAATGAAACACTTGAAAAAAATAAATCAGTACAACAGTTATATTTTTTTAAAAAACACAGATTACAGATTATCCTGCAGGCCACCATATTCTACAGAGAAGTAAATATGTGTGTTTTTACACATAACTTTTCAAAAAGGTGCAGTGTACTTACCCAATCTAAAGTAATAATGACTACATGTACTCACCCTCTGAAGAGAAAAGCAAGCAATGGTCCTGCCAGGTCAAGCCGTTTGTTGCCATAGTGATCCCTATCGTCCAGTTCCCGTCTCCCTAAGGCTGCTAGCAACAATCTATGAACCATGTATCTGAGAAACAGTGATTGACTTAGATTACAGGAAGGTAGAAGTCCAGGTTTCTGGATTGCTTACATAATACAAATCAGCAATTTAGTCCTAATAAAGGAATCTTCCCAATCTATCGTTTATTCAGAAAATCAAATTGTCATCCCAAGTATCTCACTGCATGTTATTTAAATTTGCTGCCAACAGTTTTAAAGCTGTAATTAGCGAAATTCAACTTTGGTTTTTTGTAGATAACAAAGCCCAGAATATCTGTACAATCATTCAGGAACCTTTAATTTATCTTATAAAAATATTGTAAATAGGTCAGTTTTCCTGTCCAAAATACTAAGGAAGCACTAATAAACAATAAACTTATAATAAATAAAAGGGAGAAACAGGAGTGCTGGTACTGAGGTCTTCCCAACAGCATAGTCATTCAGAAATGACTATGTACCTGTAACCATCTGCACTTAAATAAATAAATAATAAATAAACGAATAAAACACTGGTCCCAGTGACCGACCCAACTTTGATTTCGCATCATTATCCTGGGACATTTGCCTTCATTCGTAATAAAACACTAATTGAGTGTTTAAGTCAGCATTTCATTGCATCACACTGAGCCAGTAAATGAACTTTACAAATGCACTGGATCATATATATATATATAGTGTACTTCTTGCACTGGCGTGAAGCAGAAGGCACCAGCCTGAAGATGGCGAGTGGGATCTCGCCGAAACGTGGCGAAGAGATTCTCAAACTTACACGGGAAAAGACCCGAATAAACCTAGACCTGCATACCTGCACCCATGAAAATCTACGGGGACACACACACACACACACAAATATGTTTTTAAATACTCTCTCCTAAAGCAGCAAGGAGATATTCCACTCTCACCATTTTTCTCCAACAGACCTCTGACTTCATATTGCAAATATGAATCTCCCCTACCTGGGGCACTTTACCCATGTTGATTTCAACTACCATAATCCCCAGTCAATATGAGCACATAAACATTTACATTAATAGTATTCTTTATCAATACATACCCAAGAAAATAAGCCTTTTTAGTTTCACAGAAGTCACTGACACCAACATGTGGAAGCATTTCTTTCTGTAAGACTTCTTTGGCATACTTGATTCTCTTCTCTTTAGTGACACCGGGCTTTGCACCTCTTGAACCAATGAAATTCAATGCAACGTTCTGTTCCTGAATGACAAATGCTTCATCCAACGAGGGCTTAACCTATTGCACACATAAAAAGATAATGAGAGTTACCTTCTATAAGGAACTTCTTGGCACTTAGAAATACATTATTAAATGAAGATGCACAAAAATAGTCAAAAGTCAACAATTTGTAGCACATTTCCTGGAGAACTTATTTTCATCCTTGTGAAGCAAAAGTTTACCAATGGTCACAAATAAGGATAGCGTTATGCAATCTCTAGGTTTCTAAAACAAAATTAGGAAATTATAATTTCTGATCACAAACAGAAGAACTGAACAAGAAAGAGCTAATTCTACTAGAAAGTAGGGATTTAGATTTCTTCTTGTTCTACAAAGCAAACCCTCTTTCTTTAATAGCTTGTGCTGTCTTCAGCTCAATGTGATTTGGCTCATCCCTTACATTTCATTCTAACACACTGTAACTGGTAAAAGATTCATAAGACAGTGAAGAAACTCTCTTTCTGTCCTAGAGTAGGAGTGTAGGGTCCATCTTCCTATTACCAGAACAATACTTTGGAGTAAATCCAACTACCATTTTTGGAGATGAAGCTAAGAGGTAAGAGATATATAGCTTCTTTGTGACCATGTGTGAACAAAGTTGGTGTCTGAAGAGGATCTATAACTTTAGTTTATAATCTTTATAAACATAGGTGGCTGCATCCCAGAGCTACTATTGAAGTGTCTATTCAGACCAGTCATATGACATTTCTCAAAAGAGTGCTATGAAGCAGGAAAGAGGCAATATCATGCTGGTTATGAGTGCTAAGCAATGTGTTCTCTTGCTCTATTTTTTATATTAGAACATGAAACTCATTTCCTCTGATTTCCCATTTCTATAAGGAAGACGAGACTGTGTAATGAATGGAACTCCTAACATTTTGCACATCAAGCTTCAGCCATACATTCTCTGTGATGGAATAGGCTGTGTTAAGTTACACCATAGTTGTATCTGATTTTCTGCCATCCTACATGCCAATTCTGGTATCAATGGACCTCATTCTTCAAAGTGGCCGATCATGCTTTATTGGTGCTCTTTCTCATCAATTTGATGTTATTTCAGACTTCTGGATTGCCGATGCCCTGTATCTTGTCTATCAATGGTGCAGGGAGAGCGTTTCTGAATGACTGCAACACTGCTTGACTCCTTTAATTCCCACACCTCTGGAGGCCTAACAAGACTTCACTAACAAGTCCAACTTCCCACTCTTAAGCCACTGTTATTTGCCCATCGCATCCTCCTGGTGCATGATTGTATACATGCCTTGAAAACATGGCAGGGAAACCACTGATGGTCTGCTTCTCTCTTCTTTAGTATCATTCTTTTATTCTCCAAGACATAGTTGATTCCTTCCTCTAGAAATTGCATGCAGTTCAATTTGCTTTGGCATTTAATAATGCAAGAAAAGCATATCGAACAATATACCGGTACATTAATTTAACTTAGCAATCAATATATAGAATCATGTACTTTACCATTTCCATCATTTCAGGATCTTCAAAGTCATAAATTATATGCTCCAAGATGTCTCTGTCAGATACAAATCCTAATGCACGGAACACAATAATGATGGGCACTTCCTGCTTAATATATGGCAAAGTTGCCACAATACGTTGACCTATCGCACTCTTCTTTGCACCCTGAAGATAGAACAAATGCAACATCTATGCCATCAAACTGCAATTTAAAAAAAAAATCATTTGGATCTCTTCTGATCTCTCTCCCTTACACACACACACACACTAATCTCTTGGACCTATGCACTCAGGTTGAGCAGGAAAAAAAAGCATCTCCAATTTCTAATCCTTGCAGGTGATTCAGTAGAACACCATAGTTGACAGTTTCTGAGCTCATGATAAGGTCCAGCAAGATAAGAATAGTCAGGTTCCTGCCATCCAGGTCACCACAAAGTATCCACAGGAGTGGCCAATGCATATGGAGATTCTCAGTCATCCAGGTCATGGTTGTCCCAAAGGTGCTTTTTTCAAAAGGCAGCTGGAGTTTTTGGTTTTTCTTTGAAGATGTTTCGCTTCTCATCCAAGAAGCTTCTTCAGAGCTGAAAAAACTTCTTGGATAAGAAACGAAATGTCTTCAAAGAAAAACCAGAAACTCCAGTTGCCTCTTGAAAAAAGCACCTTTGGGAGTGACCAATGCAGTTTTTGTCTATGCCGAGGTCAAAGATATAGATAACTCTCATACACTTCAGGAATTGTTGTACCTTTCCTCATTTGAGAGCTCTGAGAATCAAATGGACTTAAGGCACCCAATCTTCTTACTAACTCCCACCGCCACCCCTACTCTCAAAAAGCAAAATAGTCCCTGGAAGGTGGGGACACACTCTGGGAGATCTAACAGGATTTCTAACTGACTGGATTTAGAGCTTGGTCTGCATTTTTCACTTCTACAATTTAGACTGGCAAGGTAAAACAGAATGAAATAAAATCTTGTTCAGGCAAATCAAGGCAAGCCCAATATAGACAGAAGGGTCAGAAGGACGATCATTCTATTAATTTATCAATCCCTAGTTTTTAAGTTATGAACTGAAAATTATTAATTGAAAATTCTTACCTGCCCACCTCTGGCCAACATGCTAACCCATATAGTACTTGTTGGTCGAGAGGAGTTCTCCAGGCAAGAACGGCACTCTCCTGTGTATGCATATTTAGAATCTTTCTTTGCAAACACATATACTGTATTTGTAGCCATTTTCTCTTGAGCAATCAGAACCTGTTTGCAGAATATAAACAGGCATAAAAAAACCCTGTTTAATAGCTAAATATTTTACTGTTAAAGTATAGTCTTTTGGAATGCTTCAAACTATAATCATACAAAGTTGCTGGAAGTCATGATATACATAATTATTATAAATATTTAATTATGTTTATATTATTATTTTCACTTTTTAAAAAAATAATAATAATAGAACAGGCATGGTACAAAGAATTCTGCATTCCAGTCTCCCCTAAAAAAAAGAAGCAATCTATTTTGTTTCAAGCAAAACAGCCCCTTGTATTTATTGTATTTCTTAAATAGGTGAAAAGCTCACATCTTCCTCACATATGCAATCTTTAAATACCCAGAATATAATTCAATATAGAAAACCAAATGGTTAATCAAAAAATACCATAGGACTCTTTTTGGATAACCTTTTTTTTTAAAAAAAAAAAAACCACCTCTAAATTTAAATGTAAAGATTGATATTCAAAAGGACCTGAATCTATAATATAGTAAGCAGTTGGAAGATTCTTATTCATGTTTTCTTCCTAAATATATCTAAACCTTACCTTTTCTGATCCATTAATAATAAAATAGCCCCCAGGATCAAGAGGGCATTCATTCAGTTCACAAAGATCACGATCAGTCAAACCATTTAATAGACAGTATGTGGATCGCAGCATGATTGGAATTTTTCCTATGAATGTTTTTTGATGCTGTGTCTGCATCTGGTCTTCTCCTTCCTTAATAACGGTCTTAGTTATGTCCACATACAATGGTGCAGAATACCTTTGGAAGAAAATTTACAGTATATTTCAGGGGAAATGTTAAAAATTAAACATCTTCTCAAATCATTTAAATACCAATATAATCAGAATTATTTTGTACGTACTGTACAATACTTCAAATAATGATACCAGCCTTATTTGTTCAATAAATAATAGAAGTAGATAGCTCTTACGTAAGATTTCTGAGCCTGGCTTCATTTGGCATCATAGGTGAAGGGGCACCATCTCTTTCCCAATGAGTAGGCTTGGACAGATAAATTTGTTCAAATTTCAAAAGATAACGTGGCTGAAAATAACATAAGCACGGCATCAATTAGGCATCTCATCCAGCACCTTTATCAAATAAATGAAGTGAGGAGACGCTATGCAAACATTTTGATGAGGATCAAGAAACTGAAGGTGAATCTTAACCAAAAAGGAGCATGACAAAGAGCCAACTACATTCTCTGCCAATTTGGAAGGAGTTTGGTAGGAATTGCTTTGGGTAGGAATTGATGTATAACTGGAAGTTGCTCCTTAAACTGTTATTACTGATAAAGAAGCTGCTGTGGCCCACCAGTGGCCAGCGGAGCTGTTGGCAGACTCAGACAGTGAGGAACAACATGAGCCTGGAGTCTGGGGAAGGCTCTGATGAGTGCTCAGAGAAAGAGCTGGAGCCAAGGATGTCTGTCAGTCATCAGCTGCCTTCTGAGTCAGATAGCAGTGAAGCAGAACAGTTGGAGACTGTTCCTGATGTGTGCATGCGCAGAGCTGCCAGGAGAAGGGAGCAGTTCAGGAATCAAGGTTGACTCGGAAGGAAAAGCACAGGTGGATGGTGACTGGGCCCCTCCCTGAGGGATTAAAAAGAGGAGCGAAGGGGAAGGGAGTTTTGCAGAGAACAATCAGTTCATATTTATTTGGGAAGCTCTGTTTTTGCCTTCGTGACTGCCAAATGTAATTGAGTGAGTTATCCTCTGGCCTCGTTCCAAGCCTGACAAGATTGTGATATCAGCCTGGTTTTGTTTATAAACAAAGAATTCCTCTGTAGCTTAATAAAGAGGTTTTAGCGGAAAGCGAAGTCTGCTTCTTTGTCTTGGGAGGCCTAAGACAGAATAGAAGCAAACTCGGTGGCAAGAGTACTTTTTCATAGCCTGTGTTGGTCTGTTTTCTGTAATAATAATCTGGTTGCAATAATACATGCATGACAATCTTAAACTGGACCAACACAATGCCCCTGCTTGTAGGTTATCTATGAGGTTGACCATATAACTAACTACGTGTAGTGTTATAGCTATATTACCAAGTTGGACAGCCTAACAATAACATAATACATCTGATTTTCTAATATATAAATTTCATTGAAGATTTTTTAAAAGGAAGATAATTAACATAAAGAAAAAAAACCAAGGAGAAAGCTAAAAGTGAAATCAGAAATTGCCTTTTAGAAAGAGAAGCAGCTGATCCACTGTCCAGCCTTCCTAGAGAGAGGCTGTCTCATGCCATTATGGAAGAGCCATTTTGAGAACAATCACAATTCTTGGATTGTGAGAACTGCAGCTGCTCCCAAAATGGTGCCTGCTTCTGGGATGGCACCACAGAGCTATAATTAGGAAGTCTGCACTGCACATCAGCTGCTCCTCCTTGGGAAAGGTGATCTTCAGAAGAAGTGGAGCAAGCATGATGGAGCAAGTGAAACCCAAGGGTGTGGGACCTAGTGGTGCAAAAAGCAGGCCCAAGGTCTGTGGGAGACCCAGTTGGGTGGGAAGTAGGCCCAAGGGACCCAGGAGGGCAGCATGAGAGAGGAATAAGCAGGTGGGAGCAGCTACAGTGTCCTTGCAGTTGATTGTAAGGGCAAGCCAATTGCCAAGCATCTGAATTTTTGCCACGGTTGTGGGGATGCTGCAGCACCCATAACTTTGGGTACAGGTCATAAATCCTGTGTTCAGCAGTCATAATTTCAAATATTATCTTTAAAAACAGATCAGTCTCTTACTGGTTCTTCTACTTCACCGGTAGCATGTTGAGCTTCTGCTTGTAGATCAATAGGTGGGGCATCTTCTACAATTCTTTGCACAGACATTTGAATGAACTCATCAAAAGAATCCAGCTGCTGTCGGACCAGACCTTTTTCATCAAAATAGGAGCTTTGGAAAATATTTTAGAGCCAGTCAGTATTTAAATTCAATCTTTATCTTAGCATAGACAATCAAAAAAGAAGTGTTCCCACCTATCTGAAATAAGAGAAAAATGCATCTTGCTATCTTTACTAGTAGCACATTTTATCTTCTTAGTATGAAATGTTACCTGATGACAATCCAGCATGCTTCTTGCCATAGATCTGGAGTGATTTCATCCTCATCCTCCTCATATTGCATATCTATAGTTAAAAAAAAAAAGGGGGGGGGGAGGTAAGGAACTTCTATAGCATCTTTCTAATACTTTGCAGAGAAAGTATTATTTTTAATGCTAGTAGTTTATTATTTTTTATGTTTACTTCTAAAATCTCTGGATAATAAAGTAATAACAGATTTTCAATATTTTGACCAGAGGTATGAAAACAGAACCTGAGATCTCCTTATAAATTATTTACCTTAAATTTTTACCACTGAGTTATGAATTTGCTTTTATATTACATAATTTAATTTCTAATTTAAAAATTCTTTTTACAGGCGTAAAAAACGTCTTCTATGATTAACTGGGAATAAATTTTAGGTAACAATCAGACATGTTCAAACCACTGCTTCTGCATTTGTTTGCAAAAGAAATCATGTTTAATACAAATTAAAAGTCACAGAAAGTCCAAGTAACTGAAAATAAATGCTAGATTTTGTTTCTAGTCTGGTCTGGTCTATACTGACTGAAGAAAAATAATGTCCATGTTAACTGATAAATCTCATGCCAGCAGCCTTCCACATCTGTACCAAATATCTTTTTTCTAGCTGCACTTATATTTTGTAAAGTGTATGTATTACATATTGGTGAGATAATTTAAAAGTTTTTAAAACTTAACCCTACAACCCAGCAGGCACAGCTACACAGAAAACGCTACACTATCATTTTAACTGCAGCATGTCTGAACGCAAACATTTTTAGATATATTTTGTATTACTGTACATTGAAACAAAGACATTTGGTATACTTGGGTTGAAGTTGACTTATTTTCCTAAAATATAGTTAAAATTTCCAGTTTAACCTGAGGTTGAAGAATGGCTCTTATTCAAACCTCCTCGCTTATATTACATTACAATTCTAACAATGGGATCCATTGGACCAATTCTACGCTGTCCTCCTCCAACTTTAAAGCACGGGGAAGCAATATCGGGCTGATCTGATTAGAACTTATAATAGTTGCAACAATATAATGGAAACCCTTCGGATTCCCTACCATCTTCAACAGTAGGGAAGGAACCACTGAAAAGCAGACAGGCTACTGTAACTTCGGATGCCACCGAAAAAAACCCAACAGTTTTAGGAGCCAGAAATGATATGGAGCAAAGCTCCCCACAGAGGGGAAGGCTCTGCCTAATACGAGACTCACCTTCCTCCCCATCATACATCTTGGCAAAGGTTCCTGTCGGCTGGTCACGAATGCACGCAAGATACTAATCGCCACCGAGACCGTTCACTTCTGAAACAGACACACAGGATTATTATCGCGCCTGCGCAGAACTCGCGTTCCTGGGCTGCTTCCGATCGCTTCAAAAACCTCATTTCCTTTGCCATTAGAGCCGTGCAAAGGCTTATGGTCCTTCGGCAAAACATTTGCGCATGCCTAGCCGTGTAACGGAGATTTATGCGGTATCCCCTTCTCCTGCTGCTTTTACTGCGTGAAACATCTTTCGTGAATTGTTTCCCCGCCTTTTTCTAATATGCACTGTTGTGTGCAGAGATAGCAAGAATCGCGGTAGACAGATTTTCTGGGTTAGGGTTTGATGATTGTTGGGGGCAATAGGCTGACTCTGTAGAGAGGGCTGTAAAGCACTGTGAAGCGGTATATAAAACTAAGTGCTATTGCTATTTAGGATTCCTCTGTTAAGCGACGGTAAAAAGCAAAGTGACAGTTTAGACCAGTGTTTGTCAACCTTGGAGACTTTAAGATGTTTGGATTTAAACAAAACCAGCAAAGCTGGCTGGGGAATTCTGGGAGTTGAAATCCAAACAATCTTAAAGTCGCTTTGCTGGGTGGGGAATTCTGGGAGTTGAAGTCCAAACATATTAAAGTGGCTAAGGTTGAGAAACACTGGTTTAGATAGATCGACATTTGCTGGAGCCTTAAGTATGTTTTGCTTCGGAGATTTTCAAAAAATATAGTATTTGTGCCGCTATTTCAGGAGTTTATTTTTCTTCCTGTCTTCCATAATATGCCCTTAAGAGTAAGAGCACCGAGTTTACAGAATTCTTCCAAAAAAGATAATAGTCATTGAATTCGTTAACTGGAGCCAAAAATACCTAACGGGTCTCAAAGTCTGTTACCGATTTAGGAATAATTTGAATATAGATGGAATTGTATATTCCTTTAGGCAGTGCAACCCATTTAATGCTCTTTAAGACATCCAATGTGCTCATTTGCTTAAGATTCCTGTGGAATGCAGTAGAGTATGCAGTTAATATGTTATTTCTAAGTAAGTGAACAAATTTCATTTTAATATTCAAAATAAACAAATTCAAGCAATGTTTAGATCTGAATCTGCTGGCCATAGATTTCTGATTCAGTTGTGGGTCAGTAGCTGCAAAAAAAAACGGGGGGGGGGGTTGTACATGCTCCAGTATTAGTTAATTAAATCATTTTCAATCCTAGAAACCACATAGATAAAAATTTCCCCATGACATCTGTCCCTAACCTGTTCTTTCAAGTCTCCCAACAATACACTCATTGCCACTGTAACTGAATCCATCAACTTTGCTGCTGGTTACTCTCTTCTTGTCTTCCACCTTTCCCAGCACCTTTTTCAATGGAGTTAGGTCTTTGCATAATATGTTCGAAGTGGGATCATTTGTGCCTGGTTATTTGTGCTTTGAGTGATAACTCTGAATCGATTTATTTGATTATACGTTTGTTTTCATAGCTGTCCATGGTATTGCCAGGAGTTTTCCCCGTCACCAAACTTCACAGGTTCCATACTTTTCCTAAAGTGTTTCTCTTAAAGCCCCACTTTCGCTTCCTTTGAGAGCCCCAGCTGCTGAAATTATTCAAAACTTTCAAGACAAATCCGGAGCTCTTGTGAATTCTGCTCATTTCTAACCCTTAAAACTGAATCCTGAACTCTGATTTTTAGAGATGAGTTTGGCCTTAAGCCAAAGCATCAGGGCCCGCCTCAGGTTTGCAGTCCTGAACTTCACCAGGAAGGGGAGGAGCGCCGGTCGTTTGCCTACGCCTGCGCTCCTCCCGCCGGGGTCGAAAGTGGCTGAAGGGCCGCGTGGTTGATGCGGCTTCGGTAGTCCCGGTTCATCCGTTCTTGGTTCGGCCATGAATGTTTTCCGGCGGGTCCTTGCTGGGGGCCTTCCTCGCTTTTCGCCCCCGCTATCCAAGCCGCCTTGCGGTAAAAGAACCGGCGCGCTGCTTCGCCGCACCTCGGTGGGCGGCCCCCCTCACTTCCCACTCGGGAAGAAACCCCGTGGACGCTGGGGAGGGGCGGCGGTGGCGGTGTCGCCCGAGTTGATGGAGCAGGAGGAGTTCGTCTTCCCCGAATATGTCCCTGAGGAGCCGCCCTTCGACGAGGAGAAGCGGTTGGTGGAGGCGGCGGCGGTGCAGGAGCTGGAGCAGCAGCGGGCGCAGAGGCGGGCTGAGAGCGGCAAGCAACCGCAGCAGCGCCGAGAACGACGCCCAGCAAAGAGTCACCAAGTGGCGGGACGGCCGGACGCCTCGGTGCGATCGAGCGGAGTGAACTGCTCGGGATGCGGCGCGGAGTTACACTGCCGGGATCCGGTCGTGCCGGGATATCTGCCCAGCGAGAAATACCTGAGCCTGGTGGGGCCTGAAGCGCTCCTGAAGCGGAAGGAAGATGAAGGAGAACCGAGAGAAGCGGGGGAGGAAGCGGAGGGGGCGAAGGTCTGGAAGGACCCCGTCAGGAAGGCGCTGGAGGGAACTGTGTGCCAGCGCTGCTGGCTTCTGGTGCACCATCACCAAGCCCTCAAGGTGGAAATGTCCCGGGAGGCATACTACAAGCTGGTGAGCGCCGCCTTAAAGCAGCCTCCTCGTCATGGACGCTCACACCTTGTGCTCTGCATGGTGGATGTGCTGGATCTGCCTGACTCACTTCTCCCTGACCTGTCCCAGTTGGTGGGGACCGATGCCCACATATTTGTCCTAGGCAACAAGGTGGATCTTCTGCCTGCTGACTCGCCAAAATACCTGACTCACCTCCAAGAACTGCTGTTGAAGAATTGTGCAGATGCTGGCCTTATGGATTTGAGCCAGCCTTCAGGAACCCCAAACCAGCGTATCATTGATGTGCACCTCATCAGTGCCAAGACAGGCTATGGAATAGAAACCCTGATCTCCAAGTTGCAGCGGTCTTGGAAACTCAATGGGGACGTATACCTGGTAGGAGCAGCCAACAGTGGGAAGTCTACTCTCTTTAATACTCTCTTGCATTCTGACTATTGCAAATCCAAAGCTTCTGAGGTGATCCACAGAGCAACCATCTCACCTTTCCCTGGTAAGAGGGAATTAGAGGGAATAAATAAGAGGGAATCCCGAGTCCTTCGGGAGAGGGGGCGGTATATAAATCGAATAAATAAATAAATAAAATTAAGGCATGCTTAGCCTTAACACCATTCAGGAGAACCCACATGGAACTTCTGAACACTTTGTTTAAAAAGCATTACTAAAAGGCTGTTCCATGGTTCTTATTTATTTATTTGATTTTTGTCCTGTCTTTATATGGTGGAAAACATACATAGTACTCTTCCCCCACCCCAAAACAACAATCATGTGAGGTAGGTTGTGTTGAGAGTAAGTAACTAGCCCAAAGTCAAGCAGCCAACTTTCATGTCTAAGGCCGGACTAGAATTCAATCTCCCAGTTTCTAGGCCAGCACTTTACGTAATTATATTATCAAACTAGCTCTTTTTGTATATAAATCCTTTTGCTGAGATGAAATTGGATTTTTCATATATGCCCAATGTATCAAAAAACATGTTAGCCTTTTAAGCACTCTTCTCTCTTCACAGTATTCTTGGAATGGTCTGCAAGATTTACAAATTTCTTTACATTGTTCCCAGTTTAAAAGAAACTGCTGGCTCAGAATCACAAACTAGCCAACTACATTTTAGCTGCTATATTCTACAAACCCAGCCCAGTTTATGGGTCAGTGTATCATGTAAACCCAAGAAGGTGGGCTAACAAGAAAAATCTGCTTAAACACAATAGAGTAAATTGTGCTAGTGCAGCTTTTATGAATTCATTCCAAACTATAAACTCTAAAATCTTTAGATTATATGAGTTAATCTCTTTAGATTACATGAGTTAATGTCATCTTTAGTTTATATAAATTAATCTCTTCTATGCTAGCTCTTAAATGCCCTGTGGATGTGTCTGAAATCTGGTTTAAATATACCTATGTGCCTATTATTCCATGTGCATTAGAATTGTGTGTCGGCAACAGATATTAAAAAAACATAGATCAGAAAAGTGGGAGGTCATATATCCAGTGTGTATTTATAATTCAAAAGAATTTTGAGTAACATAGCTGTGTCATTTTTGAACAATTTAAACTATAATGTATTGATATAAAATTGGGGTGATTTATGCAGCAGCCAGATCTAAAATGTTTGGAATTGAAATACTATACTATGGTGTTGGTACTTTGGAACATTAAGTCACCCCTAATAATTTCACTGTATGGAAGACTACATAGTTAAATAATTGAATTGCAATGTGACAACACACATGCACACACTAAGGAGTATTACCATATCATAATACTTCAATATATGTATTATATATGGTATTTCATATGGCGTAACAGAATATAGCATTAGTGCATAAAAATTCACAACATATAAAATCTGTATCAAAATGTAAAACGCCAGATCAGTGAATTATTTTAAAAGCACACAGTACAAATGATAAATTATGAATAGAATTAAATTATGCATGAGTATTTACTGGAGTGACAAAACCTATGACTGGATATCTAAACCATTTAGCCATTGGACAGCAGTACCCTTGAGGTGATGTATTTCATTCCAGAGAACCTTCTGAGGGAGCATTCTGTTACAATGATGTAAAGTTTGCAGGACATTTCCACAGTTAAGATTATCAACCAGCCCTCATTTATATTTCCAATATTGACACCTGCCATGGTTGGTTTGAATTCAGTTGAGGCTGTCCAGATTTTCTTTGGAGATCAAAGTTGAAGAAGCACTGTATTGTATCAGATACTAAATTAAACAGACCAGGATAGAAGTTGCCAGCTCTGGTGCCACGCTATCTCAGTGTCAAAATGTTTTTTGACTAATTGCTGTCCAAGTTTCCATGGCAGTTCCGAGATTTGAGTCTGAATATTTGATCATGACAATCCATGTGTATAGGTAGTAATCAGTTTGCCTCACATTTTTGCCACTTTTGTTTTTAAAGCTAATTGTCTTCAAAGGTGCAATATAGACTACCCTCCTCGTCAAAATTACAGCACTTATGTCCTGGACAATGTCACAGCTAAATAGTCAACACATTCCGGCTGCTGGACTTCACAAAGATTTCCCAGCAAGAAGCAGCAGCATGAATACTGAAAAATGACCGTTTAATGTAGAGCAGACAATAGAGTTGTAGAAAAGTTAAATGATTCTTGCTAGATGACTAATGGTGTTTATGCTAATAATGCTAATAATTTTAGAACAAATATGTTGAGGACACTTTGATAACAGTTGTAAGTTTCACAGTGAGTTAACCAGTAAAAGATGTTTACTGTTGAATTCATTTTATGGCTGTGAAGAATTCAATCTTTCTTTAAGAAAGAATGTAACTTTTAAACATAATTATGGTAAATGCCATACTTTTGACATAATATTTCTTAAATAAAAGTTATCCTGAGACCTGTGTTAGTCTTTATACAGGATATCTAAATATTTATATAATAATGTAATGGAAGCCCTATAATTATGTTTTTTCTAAAAATCTATTGGTTTTTTTTCTCAAAACTGTTACCTTATTTAAATTTCTGCCTTTCAAGTAAAATAACAATACAGTAATGTGCATCTGTCTCAACTGATCATGGTTTTGCCTCATTAGGTGGCACCACTTACTGTATTGATCTCAAAAACATTACAGATAATCCTCGACTTACAACCATTCGTTTAGTGATCCTTCAAAGTTACAATTGAAAAAATTATGATTTATGATCACTTTTTACTTTTCACATAAAATCATCCAGTCGGATCACAAGATCAAAATTTGGTTGCTTTACAATTGACATTTCCCAGGGTCATGTGATTTTCATTTTCAATCTTCCCTGCTGGCTTCTAACAATGGGGCAAGCCAGATTCGCTTAACAACACTTCACTTAACAACTGCAGTGATTTGCTTAACAAGTGTGGCAAAAAGATCACAAAATGAGACACACATCACTTAACAACTGCCTTGCTTAGCAAAAGAAATTTTGGGGTCAATTGTAGTTTTAAGTTGAGGAGTACCTGTATTGTAGCAGGCTTGGCATTACTTGAATGTAGAGCCAAAGGAAATGAGATTTGTAGACTAGAATGGAAGAAGCAAAGAAAAAAGAAGCACTAGGAAATTTGTTGTGTTCTTGTAAAGATAATTCAAAGACATATGTACCTGTCATACCTTCCACTTGGAGATGACGTTCCTGAATTAGAAAACTAGAATCAGTGTAACTAAATAACACATTAATCAACTATCTGTTACAAATTGCCACTGAAATCTTTAAAGGAACTAACATAACTCTAAGGATTATTTAATTTAAAACTGAGTAAGATGGATAAGGTTCTCATCATGCCATTTTCAGTTTCTGCTATAAAAGTAATGATGTTTATTTAAGGGGGGGAATGAAAGCAAAATCAGTGCACTAGGCTTTATTGAATCAAACTGTTTAGAGGGGTGAAGGATTAATGGACAAAATATGAAGCAAAAAATATTCCCATCTCTATTCCATTGATATCACTATCCACAGACCCTGGAATTATCAAATGGGGCAGGAAATATAATGCAGCCCTAGACCAAAAATAGTTTATCAACTGTTGCTTTAATTTGTGGATATAATGCTCATGTATGCTTTGTAATATATTTGACCAGTGTAAGATAAGCCAATATATTGATATTTCAGATTTGCTTAAAGTTAGTCATGGTTGAGGCAGGATTTGAAGTGGGAATTTATTGACTCAGTATTTCTCCTTTTAACCTTAATTGATATCCATTATTAATTTTCTTAATAGGGCACTTGTATAACTACAGTTTCTTTCACAAATTCATTTTCTGACAGGTCACAAAAACTGTATCCTCACATAACAATGTTGTTACCTATATTATTTAACCCTATTCTAGTATCTTAATTATTTGCAAATTCTATGTAGACCAATCATGGAAATTTATGGTTTGTTTGTTTTTTCATTTTTTCCTCCTAGGCACTACATTGAACCTCCTGAAATTTCCAATTATTAACCCTACACCTTACAGAGTACTCAGGAGGCAAGAAAGGCTAAAGGAAGATTCAGAGAAAAGTGAAGAAGACCTCAGTATAAATGAACAAAAGCAGCTGAATATTCTCAAAAAGCAAGGATACTTAATAGGTGGGTGGGGGCTTTGGGAACTGTGCAAATGCTGCAACTCACAAATATTTCATAGATCTTTTCAAGCCTGTCCAGATATTTAATGCAGAGCTCAATTAAAGGCAGATATTGTTGCATATCTAAAATGGATCTTTTTAATTATCTGACTAGAAAGTTCAGCTAAATAATCAAATTAGGTGGCTATAAATTGTTTTGGATAGTTTAGATACCTCTATGCACTTGGAGAACTAGATTTTTCTAAGTTGATTCAGAAATTAAAAATCACCAATTGGAAACGTATCTGGATGGCCAAAATAAATAATTTTCTAAAGTGAATATTTTCACAAGTACATATGAAAACAACCTTGAATCTAGAACAGATGTCAAATTCAATTTCATTGAGGGCCGCATCAGGGTTGTATTTGACCTTGAGGGGGCAGGGAGTACATGGCCAGCTTGACGTCACTTGTGTCAGGAGCATCTGCTGGCCAGCGAAAATGGAGCTTGGGAGGGCCGCACACAGTCCTTATGAGCTCCATTTTCTGTTGCAATGGCCTCCTACAACTCTCTGCCAGCGAAAATGGAGCTCGGGAGGGCCACACATTGCCCTCCTAAGCTCCATTTTCATTGGCAGAGGCATTGCAGGCGGTCTTTTACTGTTTCCAGGGTGGTCCTTTGGGCAAGATCTAAGCACCCCGCGGGCCTTGAGTTTGACACCCCTGATCTAAAAGATATCACATCTATGCCATGAAAATATTTACAAGAATATTTATAAGTTTAAGATTTATTGGGGCAGATTCCATTAATATATAATTTGTTATTATTATTTACACACACTTTTGAGTCAGGCAGACATGAGGTTAAAGAAAAAAATACAGTGAAATCACCTGCCCATATTTTTTAGTTCACACATCAGCAGGTTAAAAAATATGACGAATGTTTAGAATGTATAGTAGAGTGTAGTTAGAATTTGCAGAATGAGAGACTGTTATACTTAGCATTCACATTACTTTAAAGCAGTGGATTGTTTAAGCTTAATTTATTGAACAAACAATTGGTTGATTTTTCATTATACACTACACTAAAATAAAAAACGGTATTATAGCCGAATACAATTAATATACAAAGTCTAGGTGTTAATTTTGGGTTGAAGTGTTGCATTTGCTAGCCTCAGAACAAAACATCACAAAAGAACATGATTAATCTACATCTACCTGTGTTTCTTTCTTTTTTTGAAACAGGAAGAATTGGAAGAACCTTTAAACAACCAGAAAAAAATAAGAAAAATACTGAAATTGATTTTGATGTTGAGGCATTATCTATTAGCATGGAGGAAGAACCCTCCACTCCACTCAAAGCTGATACCCAAAAAATTGAATTGACATACAATGAAGTGAAAGATTGTCGTTGGTTTTATGACACACCGGGAATTATAAAAGATGAATGTGTAAGTATGTTAAATTTGTTTGATATCTAAAACAGAAATGAAACCACTATTTCAGCACCTTCCTGTGATCGTAATTCTTCTTTGTTTCAAGTATTGAGGAGCCAACCAGACATACCAATGTATTTTTCTTTCCCTTCTCTCCTCTCCATAGCAGTTCTTAGTACCAAACAATGTCAATGAGTGGTTGGTAGGTGGGCAAATATAACACTATTTTGAGCCAAGATTTCCAAGCAGTTACTTTGCTCACTTTTATTGGGTGACAGCTGTTCAGTGAAATGTTTAATTCTCCTCATCTCGTTGCATTGAAAGGTAAATACTAGGCTTTCGGAAACTGCCCATGATTTAAAAATTCTTTGCTCTGCATTATTGTATCATCTTGCCATCAGTAATGTTTAAAAGTTTTACATGCTTCATTGCTTTTTCTTTCTTAACTGCCACACGTCAGGCTGCTTCCTTTGTTATAAAAAGAATAATTGCAACTGAGTTGTGTTTGTCTTGAGTTGTCCTTTTACAACAGGGTACATTACATCTATTTGTAAATTCTCATAATAGTGTAACATTTCAGCTTCTAATTTCCATACGTTTTCTGATTTTCTTTTAGGTTTTAAATCTCCTAACAGAAAAAGAAATAAAATGTGTTTTGCCAACCTTTGCCATTGTTCCAAGGACATTTATACTTAAACCTGGAATGACTCTATTTTTGGGTGCATTGGGACGTATAGATTATGTACAGGTAAGAGTTGCAATGGGAATTCTGAACTTAGTGTAGATGTTGCATAGAACAAGATATTATTTGGACTTTTTGAGGGTACCAGTAATCAATTCTCTTTTGTTCCCCTTGCTGCTGAATAATTTCCAGTTTATCAGAGTTGATTGGGCGAGAGAAATGCTGCTTAAATAACTTTGAATGTAGCCGTTTCTTTTTTAGGATCATTAAAGTCTCCTAGTCCAGTGTTCTTTTCTTGCATTCTGGCTTGAAATCTAGCTTTCAGGAATCATTCTGCGCTAAAGAAGCCAGAAACATTGGTTGGATTGGTCTATGGATTAGAGAAGTTTAATTACTCTTCTAAGGAAGAGATGAACAAGAATTTCCCTTCTCTGTCCCTTGAGAAGAGCCTCTCTTGATTGGTTCTACCTTCTCAGTGCATCCCATTCACTCCAACTACTGGAGCCAATTAAAAAATGGGAGGGGGGGGAGGAGAGAATCAAGCCACAGAACTAAATTTAAAAAAAAACAACACACACAGCAGACAGTAAACCGAAATTACCCATCTCACTCCTGACTTCATGATCGATCATGTCCCATCTCTGTGTGTATGGAAGGACTTGTGTCATCTGAAGACACTGACTATTATATTCTCTGGGAAGCTGCTCCAGAGAGTGTCAAGCCAAAGGGGAACAAGCAGTGAGTGGCAAGTAGAAAAAGACATTTTGAAGCAGCAGCTGGACACCCATAGCCACCACAGAGTAGCAACATTAGGAATTCCACATACAGAACTAATATCAAGTGAAGATCAGAAAAATATGCATATACAAGAAGGAGTTGGGGGGGGCAGTGTAGAATACAGACAATAGAAGCAATCCCAAACATACCAACCATATCATCCAGAAGAAAGAAGTCAACGAAACAGTCGGACATACCCAAGTGCGGTGGCAGTTCTTCAGAGTGTCCCTAACCTACTTCTGCAAGATAGCAATCTGGTTTTCTCCTTCAACATTCATTAGGCATTACAAAATAGACAAAGACTTTTGCAAGTGCAGCATAATCCTACACAGATTATAATTATAATAGATATATTATAGAGATGATGATGATGATGAATCATTATTATTATTATCATCATCCTTAGAGAGATAATAGATCTCTCTAAGGATGTTTAATACATTCTTATCTGGTGACCAAAAACCTGTAATGAATGTACTGCGTAGCAGCTTTGGTCACTGATAACTGTCCCCACCACCACCAAAGTATCATACAGAATTAAAAGTATATAGAGAGGCATTCCACATAGGGAACATTAACTGAATAGTGATGAAAACTGAATCTCAGTATTGTTGTACTTTTTTTTGGTTATGATTCCAAGCAATATAGTTGGCACTGCCATTTAGCTGAAGTGAGTTCCCATAAATGAAAGTTTTGTCCCAAAGGACTAGAAAAATATTTTTGGAGGGCTTGCTTTCTCACTCAAAAAGGAATTAAGCCTTCCCTTTCGGTCTATCAAATTATTATCTTGATAAGCTTTTTGCTGTCAATGAGCAAATGAATTAAATGTGAAGGAAAGAACAAGGATGGAATTTGAGACTATGACTCAGGAGCTGTCATTTTATTCAGTACTTCAATATCTTAAATTGCTTTAAAATTGTTTGGCTCATTCATACGAATTAGATGAAATGTTTTTCCTCAAAAAAAAAAAATAACCCCCAAGTGAAATTCATTTTTAAATAGGGTAATATGGAATAATAAACTAAGACTACATTATTCCAATAAAAGTTGAATAATTCAACTGTGGGAATTAAAATGCCATTGTTTTACTATTCATCTTATTACAGTAGATTAGCAGCCTTCAAAAGCTAAGTTATCATTACACTAATTAATTAAGTTGGTTTTTAAAAATTTATAATTAAGAAATATTGTAGAATTTTTCAGGTAGTTTAATTTTCAAAACTTTTTATTCTCTAGGGGAATCAGTCCTCCTGGTTTTCTGTTGTGGCCTCTAATTTGTTGCCAGTGCATATTACCTTCACAGAAAAAGCAGATGCTGTCTATCAAAAGCATGCAGGTCAAACACTACTAAAGGTAAGCCATCACTTATGTACACTGACTGGAGAATCTGTTGAGCCTGGTGATTCTCTCCGTTCACAGGCATTCATTATCATGCTTCTTGGATTTGGACAAGAGAAGCTTTGTTCTCCTGTTAGACAATACCGTGACTGTGTTGTCTCAGACAAGTTTTCCCTATCTTGGTGGTCTTCCACTTTATGCAAAATGATAATGATTTTGCACATGGTGTCTTTCCAATCTCTGGAAAGAACAATAGTAAAAATAGTTTTATGCAAGTTCCAGGTAAGATATAACACAAAGAAACAGTCACTAAGTAGGTTCATTGACACTGATCTTTTATGTAGAAATGTAACTCTCACCACTGCCAAGATGCAGTCCTTTGGTAAATATTAAGCTGTTCCCCATGTATTGTTCTCTGCTTATGAAACACTTAACGAGATTGCATGTTCTGTTGAAATTGGCAGCTTTTACCCACTAAACAACTTAATTCAAAGACAAGTTTCAAGTTTAAGCAAATTTAGTTCATTTCTTCTAACTTGATTGTATGGTGGACTATGGGGAAAACCAATTCTTAGATGAGTGGAATTGATTAAATCAAGTTGATAATAGAAATATAAAGCCAGCTTGTTATCTTTTTAGGACAACCCGATACATTTGCAATGAGAAGTTTATTTATTTTTGGCCCTTCGCATTCTCAAACTGCCCCCTTCCTTCAGATACTAACCCGAGGTCCATTTCCTATAGTAACTTGAGATCCTTTACTTATGAATATGTATGCTGACATCGTCTGTTGCTTATGTTTTAGTGTCATCCAATCTTTCTGGGATGTATAAACATGAGTGCATCCCTTTGTTGGATAGAGTTTCTCTCAAGATTCTCTGCAGTGAGTCCCACCAGCAAGTGCTGTGTAATAAACACTGCAGTTTAGCCCTGATTCTTCTTTTGAGGTTCTGCATTTGATTTCACAAGATAGCAGAATTGGTATCAGATAGAAGAAATCAGGAACTAGGATAGAGTTCAAAAGTACTACAAGTTTATTTCATGCTACCTATACACAAGAATATGAACTACTAACAGTGAAGGCGAATTGGCACCAGATAAGTTAATGGACTTCAAGGGAGATTGGACTTAGATTTCTTATAGGAATGTAGAGACTCCAAACTGATGATGTATTTGAGCCAACCCTTGGGCTCAACCTGGTCATCTCCTACAGTTGGCCCAATATCTCAAACTTGGGACTACCAGTGGTAAAAGGACAGTCTTAAGCTATATTATTGTCAGTATCAACATCTGTGTCAAAATGATATATTATTTTGCTGTAATTTTAAATAGAGAATTTAATTTATCAAATCTTTATATTTCAGTATTCATCACATTTGCTATTTGGGATATCTGCTTTATTTTGTGTCCTACATATTGCAACGTTTATCTCATTTGCTTTATCTATTTGTCTCATTCTTTTCATTCTGTTAACTGGTTTTCATTTTTCTCTGATCACCTCAGCCATATCTTGGATGTCTGCCCATCTTCTGTTTCATTATCCTTTTCTTTCTCATTTTAACTCTTCTGAAATTCTTTAATCTTATCTTCTGCCTTTTTTATCCATGCTTATTCAGTTGTAGTTTTTCTCGCATGAAACCCTACAATTCATCATCTGCTGCTTCACCTAAATCTTTTTTCAGAGACATCCTTACGATTTCAATTTTTTAAAAATCACTGGGCTTCCAACTTTTTCTGTTTCTTTTGCTTTTTACTTTTACTTTTTCTTTTATTAAATTGTAAAACTGAAGGCAGAAATTGATTATATATGTTATCTACCTGATATATATATTTTATGAAAATTACTAAAGTGTTATTACTTGGTATATAATTTGCTGATTAGCTTTATCAGATGAATCTTAATTTTTATTATTTAAAAGATTGTCTTTCTCATTTGTAACACAAGATTCCAATGGGAGGTGAAGAACGAATGAATGAATTTCCACCGCTTGTTCCTCAGGAAGTGATGTTGGAAGGAATTGGGCAGGATAAAGCAATAGCTGACATAAAGCTCTCATCTGCTGGTAAAGATCCTCAAATTTTCTTTTGAATAGTAGACATATTACAGTAGTGACTGAGTTATAATCATTCATTCAGCCATCATTGAAAATGGTGCTGAACAAGGGGGATTTACAGCCTGTGAGATTGTGGCTCTTGCAGTGCTTCAAGGTCATGTAATCACAATCTGTTCTGATGCCTGGCTTGCAATTATGACATCACAGCAAGCCACTAGGTGACATCATGCTTTATGACCATGTCACCTAGTGGCTAGTCTCAATTACTATTATTCAGCAAAGATACCTGTGTACCAGATTTTTGAATGAAATAATATCTAAACTTTCCCAGTCTCTATATTAATCCAGATAGGATTGCAGTCAAAAGTGATCTGATCTTTTACTCTCTTACATAAGAAGCAACTTCTCTCCAGCAATAAGTCTGAGAGAAATACAAGCAGAATACCCAAGTTGCTAGTTGATTAGTAGGAAAGAATTTTATGTCACTGTTGTAGTTTTTTCTATCAGTAGTGTTTTTTATGTAGCAGGTGCTTATATGAAATTGGCATATTCACATCAACAGGAAATTTACAATTATTTTCTTAAGGATTAGGAACATTTTCCTATAAATTGCCTTTGTGGTTCCCATTGGTTTTCAATCCCATACCTAAAAAAGAGAGTGCTCTCTTGTCAGACAAGGAAATACTGCAATCTTTTAGATCTGCCTAGTGCACCACACGAAGGCAGCAACCAGTTCTCAGAATACTGTTTCCATTTACTACAGAAAAATAACTTTAATACTTAAGACTAATGTTTGGTCTTTTGATTCTGTTGACATTGTCAAGTGAATGAAGGCTTATGAAGGCTTTTGGGATAAACACGGAAGATTTTTGAAAATAGCTCTTGCTTTTGATCCTAATGTGGAAATTAATATGACTGTGTTGCATCACTCAAACTGAAGTTCACAGTAAATCAAGTTAAGAGTCTTTATTTGTTTAGTAATAAAGTGATGTATTTCCTCTCTTTAGGTTGGGTTGCAGTTACAGCTCATTCAAATAACAAAATGCAATTAAGATGCTATACTCCTGAAGGAACACTAGTAACGATCCGTAAACCGCCTCTGCTGCCATACATTGTCCATTTGAAAGGGGAACGTGTGAAAGGAAGTTCAACCTATAGAACTAAAAGACCACCTTCCTTTGTGCAAAATTTAAAATCTAATATAAATTGAGAAAAAATGTAACATATAAGGTTTTATAAACAATGGAATCCCCTGTGTAATTTTTTTATCCCAAAACAAGTAAATATTATTTGTTTAAAAATAAAGACATTAGTTTTCTTATTGTTATTTTGTTTTGGTAAATTGTCACTGCACATTAAAGGTCATGTTTACTTGCAACTTTGTGGTATTGTACTGTTTTACACTGCAATCTATAGTATTTTTTTAATACTTCCTTTTCTTTAAAGACCAGCATTCTTTTCAGATTTTTTCTAGTTTTGGTAGCCAAATATTGCCAGAAGTGAAAGATGACCTCTTACAATTCCAACAATATACCAAACTTTAGAAAACTTTCCTTCAGGGTTTAGAATATTTATGCACTATACATAAATTAACTACATCTCTTTAGTCCCAAGTAATTATTTCATTACAAATTATTCCCAACCTTCCTCTAAAGATATTAGTTTCCAAAATGTGGATCAAGTTAGTATAAACAGCTGCAAATAAAAAATACAATACTTATTTTAAAACAAATTGCTATGCTCTCTTTAACAAATCAGTTGTCAATCAGGGGACAGAGCAATGTTATCTGCAGGCTTCTGTGATGATTGTCACTTGCTTTCATCTCTCTTAATCTGAATTTCCTTGAAAACAGCAGACCATGGGACTGATCTGTGAAACTTTAGAGACTAGTAATTATCTGTTATTTCACAGAATAACTGATAAACTTAGCTAAATAAATAAATCTACTGTATTTGAGATTCAGTTGCTTTCTAATATGCCATCTTGCCTTGCTACCAACTGCAAAAATAAATGAATGTGGCTGCCAAGGTAAGTATATATATATATATTCAGGCAATTTTGGCATGAAATCTGATAAACTGCTTAATGAATGAAGCAGGGGGAAATTTATTGGAGATGAGATCCAAAAGAATGTGCCAAAAATTTGCCATTTTATATTTGAATTATTTAAGTTATTTTGCAGGTATGGGACTTCCTTAAAAATATTTACATTAATTTTTCACCATGATAGCAAATACTCTGTAGAATGTTACTGTTTATACCACAGGAAGGATTTTCTACAAACAGAATTAATGCACTTTCAATTCTTTTAACCATTTATGGTTTCAAATGCCCATCCATAGTATTTGGAGATATGATATAACCACACTAGTTTATCCAAACAGCTTCTGCTAGTAGTGACAAAATTAAACTAAATTTACATTTATCTTAAATGAATATATTGCAGCTCATTCTTAACATGCTATAGTGTTTTTTAGTTGTTGCTTAAGTCAGTGTTGAATCCTGCTATCTGCCTAAATAAGTCCCTATAGTTCTGACTAGATTTTCAGAACTAATTGGCCATTGTGTCCTTCCCAGACCCAAGAGGCTGGCCCCAAATCACTTAGTTGCCATTGTGCCTACGGTGAAAGTACTGAAGAACTGAAGTTTCCTAGTTTCTGGCTTGATGTCCTATCTAAAAAAAACAACAACACCCATAACTGGCTAAAAATTAGTAAAACACATTACTGGTAGGACAACTAAATAATTCTAAACCTAATCCCAATAATTTTTCCCAAATGTGATTCTCTTCACACTGTACTTTTAGATATTGATGTAGAGAAGGGAAACATGTCTTACACCAGGGTGCATAGACAAGATTAATATAGATCTCTTACAGCCTGTTTTATAGATCTCTTACAGCCTGTTTTATGAGACAAGTGAATTCTGAATATATGTTTAAGTCAGACCCAACATTCTCTTCTATGTCAGGGCAGTGATTCAGAAAGCAGGCTATGCAGATAAACAGTTTTAGTTCAGACTGGCCAAATAACAGGTGTAACACGATCTATGAAAAGAGAACAAGAGTACAGCTATTGGAGCCACGGATTCAGGAACACGTTATAGGAGCTATTTAAATATCAATACTTCATCAATCAGGAATATATGAGTCAGGAGGATAAGGAAAGTTTTACTTTCACCAGTGATTGTGATTGTGACAAAATGGCAAGGTAGGCTTGAATTATACTCTTCTTTTCCTGTGCTAATAAATTACTTCTAAAAAGTGTAGAGAGTATAACCATTTCTCCTATAGTAATGGTAAAAAATATATGTTGGGCTGTTGGGAAGGATGTAGCAAATCTGAGCCCAGACACTGATCTTATTGCTGAGACAGTCTTTAACGTGCCAATGAAAATTATGCTGGGAGAAGATAAGAAGAGATGGTGTATATGAAGTGGAAATATGAGCAGTGTTCAACTATAATTGTAACTATTTTTAATTTATTTTTATCCCGCCTGAATTATTTATACAAATAACTGAAGGCAGCAAACATCCAACACACTTTCCTCCTTGTATTCTCCCTACAATAAATAATCCTGTGAGGTGGGTTGGGCTGAGAGATGGTGACTGGCTCAAAGTGACCCAGCTGGTTTTTATGGCTGAGGCAGGATTTCAGAGTCTCCCGCTTTCTAGCCTGGTGCCTATGATCAAACTATAACATTTAAGTACTTAGGATCATCAAAAACAGGGTGCACTGTTATTGTTCATAAAATGTGTGAATTTAATCAAACTAAACACAGCTGCTTTATTGTTGATTACAGAGGTATGTGCTGCCTGATAAGACAAATATTGTGCTGCATACCTTTAATTTAAAGAGTGTTCTACGACCACCAGCTGAACTTTAACATACATAAGGTGACTACACAAGACTCTGGTTCAGATTTGCTTAATGACAAGACCTATTTCTAATAGTTATAGTTTATTTGATTTATATACCGCCCCCTCTCCCTAGGGACTCGGGGCGGTGTACAGCCAGTAAAAACAAACTACAAATAACAATTTAAAACCTATTTAAAATAATTAAATAACGGCTGTCTAATTAAAACATTATCATTAAATTTAAATTTCTATTAAAATCAGTTAAAAAATATCAAACAATTAATATAACAGTTAAAATTTAGTTTAAAATTCAATTAAAATAAAATTAAATTAAATTGAAAACTCCAAGGTATCAGGCCAGGCCAGCTTGTTGAAATAAATGGGTATTCAGGGCACGTTGGAAACACCGGAGATCCGTAATAGTGTGAATCTCCGGAGGGAGTTCATTCCACAGGGAGGGTGCTGCCATAGGGAAGGCCCGTACCCTTGGGGCTGTCAGACAACACCGTCCCGACGATGGAACCCCGAGGAGGCCAACCCTATGGGAGCGCACTGGTCGGCTGGAGGCTGACGGTGGCAACAGGCGGTCCCATAAGTAATGGGATCTTCAATTCCTTAAACTTGGAAAACATGTTTGAAGATCTGTAAGAAATCCTTATTCAGATACTGTGATGTGACTGCCCGCAAAGATCAGAATAATGCAAGCAATGGTATTCTTTGTGACGCACTATGGCAGCAAAAGATTAATTTTGGTGAAATAGGGTAGGAAGACTCTTGACACTTTTGAACTTTGGTGTGGAGAAGATTCCTGAGAATACATCAGGCAGCCAAGAAAACAAACAAATGGATCATCAGACAAATCTCACTCAAGGCACAAATAGCAAAGTTCAAATTATTCTACTTCAGACATATTAGTAAAGATAGAAGAAGCTCTAATGCTGAGAAAGCTGGCAAAGTACAGAAGAGGACAACTAGCAGCAACATGAATGGATACACAGTGATGAGTATATGCTTAGAAGACCAGATAGGAAGAAAATCTGTGTAATTGCTAAGAGCTGACAAAAATTCAATGGCACATAATCAAATCCCAAAGGCAATCTTAGAAATCACAAAAATTGCTGAAGAACACTACAAGGAAGCAGTACTTAAAAACCAAATAATACTTTTTTCACTATGCATAATTTTGAATAGAACATTAAGACAAAAAAATTACAAATGAAATTATGCAAGATGAGCAAATGCAGTATATTTATATAATGTATCAATCCATAGAAATCAAGGTGTCTCAGGAGAATGTTGCTTTGAACAATAGCACTGGATATGAAAATATGCTGATTTCACTACTAGCAAGAAATTCTTAGAACAGGTAGAGAAAATGTACCCATACAATGGCTGCTGAAGAGCTAGTGTGGGAAAGGGAAGGCAAGAATTACAATACACCATAAGATTTCAAAGATACATAACAACAAGCTTTAAATTGGTTGTTTGGTAATCTGCCAGTTTAATTTAATCCTCCCTCAACAGAGGGAGGTATAAAACATGGCCTATCTCCAGCCCATGACACAGCCCTTGCAACTGTTCCAAGGTTCCACAACCAATTGCACTTTGATTCAGGTGACACTGAGGGCACAGATTGGCCTCAACAGAGAGCAGAAGATTGATAATGACCAGATGACTGCAAAGATATACAACACATACCCACCACCACCAGCATCCTCTCATTCCTCCATATCCTTCTGTTCCTCCTACCATCAGAATTGATGAAACTTCTTGGATGAGATATGAAATGTTTTCTTCTCCCTCAAGGAAAAAAAAGTCCAGCTGCCTTTTGAATAAAAAAGCACCTTCGAGACAACTATGATCTGGATGACAGAAGCATTTTGCCAATTCGGTTACTGTTAAGTATTTCTATGTACACAAAGTTGATGGTGATACCAACAAAACACAAAAATACATCTTACTTAAATGGCACCTTGCTCACAATTCAGGATTATGATACAGAATTCTCTACAGGTAGTCCTTGACTTAGGACACACAACTGAGCCCAAAGTTTAGATTGCTAAGTAAAACATGTTAAGTGAGTTTGCCCCATTTTACAACTATTCTTGACATAGTTGTTAACATTGCATTTGTTAAGCTAGGAACATGGTTGTTAAATGAATCTGGCTTCCCCATTGACTTTGCTTGTCAGAAGTTTGCAAAAGCGAATCACGTGACCTTGGGATATTGCAGCCGTCTTAAATATGAACCAGTTGCCAGACATCTATATTTTGATCATCTGACCATAGGGATATTGCAACAGTCATAACTATGAAAAACAGTCATGTCACTTTTTTCACAATCATTGTAACTTTGAACAGTCACTAAATGAACTGTTGTAAATCGAAGACTACTTGTAGAAATTATTAGTGTTTGGCAATCACTAATTGTATTATCCCTAGTGTTGCAACTTTGAGTGGACTTGAAGACTCTTTAATATATTCTATTCTGCTTGCTGCAAACTATGCATTCCCCAGTAGTGCCATGGTTTCATATATTGTCTTCATGATGAAGCATTTTAGTTGCAGAAATATCTCCTGCTTCAAAATTGTTGCATCCTTCCACTTAAATTTGGAATAGTAGAGAGCAGTTTGGTCTAGCAGTTAAGGCACCAGACTAGATAGGAGGCCATGAATTCAAATTTTCCCTTTTAAAAGCTACAATTTTTATTTTATTTTTTATTTTTCACACAGTGGGAAATTCTATCCTGCTACCATTCTTTTCCAGAGCTCCTCTCCCATCAGGCTACTCTGGGGAGTTCTTTAGCCTTTTGGAGAAAATACTAAGTGAATAGCAAGAGCTATGGAGAGGAAAATTATCTCTTTCAGGTTCTATGAACAAAGATTACTGGATTTCATTCTATAATTTTGTTTCTGAAATTTCTCTGATTTCATTGTTTTCTCTTCTGAGATTATTTTAGAGAACTAAGATGTAAACAAGCAGTAGCATTTATTTGACCAGGTAGACCTTGCCTAAAATTGTGAACAGAATCTCAGTCATTGAGCAAAAACACGTGACCACTTTGTTCAACAACCACAATTTCTGAACTCCCACTTCTCCCAGACCCAGATAGTTAAACAGATGAAGTCCCAGGTAATAAGTATGGGGTGGGGAAAATTCTGGGAGGCCCAGCACAGGCTATGCATGAGTGTCTCTCCACTCAGGAGCTGAAAATCCTCCTTGCTGAAATCCAAGCAGGAGTTTCAACCCGAGCAAAGATATACACACCTCATAAGCACCCAAATCACAGTCCTGTGATTGCAAGGAAGTGCAATAGCCATAACTTCGGGTACAGTTTCTTTGTTTATTATCTTCATAATTTTGAATGGCTGTTATGATTACGAAGAGCTCAACAAGTTAGCAATTTAAGCATGTGTGTTAATTATATAATTTATAACAGAAAAGGTCATATAAAATTGTAAAATCTTTGAAAAAGGATAAATGTGACAATGTAAAGATAAGGCTTACCTGTCTCAATTATTTTAATAAAAGTAAAATCTTGCTCCCTCAAAACCAGAAAAATAATGAAGAAATTCTGACTCATCTAAGTGCAAAATAGCCTCTTGTTATCATCTACCCAGCATAGGTTTTGCCTTACAACTCCTTCTTTCCCAATAAATTACAGGTAATCCTAAATGCCAAAAGATTATTCAACAACCATCTGTTCTACATCAAGTGTATTGAAATCTGGTGTATTGCAGGTCAGGGATCCATTACCCATTTAAATATGTATTCTTAATGAACAATTGTGGTTGACTTGGCCAATCTGCAACTATGATTTTCTTCCATTTTGGTATATACTAAAATGTCTCATTATTCACTAAGCCAATGAAGGTCTTCAATACCATGAATTCATACATAATAGGCATTTTTAACACATGAATGAATAAAAGACATTATCACTATGCATATTCCTTAATAAAGTTTATTGCCTTATAACTATGCTTGGGAAAATACACTCAAGGGTTAATATGCAATTTAGTTTTAACACTTTATAATTTGAACAAAGACTTGTACATAGTTTAGGTAAATAAAAAACCCAGGACATGTGATCTGTTCTGATTTTACATCTATTACAAATGTATAAAAGCACTTCATGCACTACAGTAGATAGCAAGCACGAACAAATTACCTTTGGTTTAAATTGAAAGAATAATACAAGTATTGCACTGTTAAAAGCATCAAACACGGTGCAACCAAACATAAAACATTTCAGTGCCAGCTTACAAAAAGTTCTTTACCTAGTGTGATTTGAAATTTAGAGGTGGAAAATTGTATATTCAATGAAACAATTCCTGAACCTATTTGGATATCAATACTGTACCTCAGCATGTTAGCTACATAGTGAAGATTCAATAAATTTAAATGAACTTGTTTACAACTCATCAGCAAACAATATTATATACTGAAATTATTAATGCTGTGCATAAACTGACCTGTCAGTTTGCCTATAACAAGAATTGAAAGTTCTAGGTCACAGGTGCTCTTCAGAACCCTGAGATTACACCACTGAAATTCAGCTGAGAATAGCCAATTTTCAGTAGTGCAATTTTTAAAATTTTGTTTTGCCCCTCCCCCCCACACTTAGAATAACAATAGGAACAGGAGGCCCCAGTGAGGCAAATCATTCATTTAAAATAAAAAAAAAACAGTCCAAAACAGCCTCAAATTACACAACCATAAGATGGCAGAAAGTTTTTAAACCACTGGGGGAAATAAGAGTGAAAACTGGAGCAGTTTACCACTGTGATGCCTCCTGCTCTCATTCTCTCTCCTATATCTCCCCCAAAAGGCTTTAAATGGGTTGAAAAATAATGTTGATTTCCAGTGACACCTATGAATCATTGGAAAGCATCCTTCTTCCTCCAGCTGGCTGTGGATATGAATTGCAGTCCTCAGACTAAACAGGATTGATACTCCTGCCTTATGTATAAATCAAGCTCCAGATAGCAGCAATATTCAGTTGTATTGCAAGTTCTTAATTATCCTTTAATTTACTTGTATAATTTAGTTCAAGTATTTGTTTCCACAAATACTAACCGTGCTACTAACTATAGACATACTAATAAAGTATTTGTCGAGTTGAGATGTTGCAATAAGCACTGCTGCTAAAAGAAGCCTTCTTTTAGTAAGGAGAAGCTGGAAAAATATCCAAATTCTTATAATCTTAATGCTCAATTTAAGAAATAACTACCTTAAGCAAACATAGATTATGTTACGTATACCTTTAACCCTAATTTATTCATCCATTAGCTACATCTAACATGACAACAGGAGTGACATTCCATCTTTTACTGGCGTACTTTAAAACATGTAATTCTGTCTTTTTCTAAACAGACAATAGATATATATTGGGATTTATAAAGCCAATAAATCTTGGGACACATCATAATATCACTGGCATATTTGTTCTTTTAACACTTCATTCCTTTGCCTTCGCATGCTCAAGAATCAGGCCCTATTTTCTAATCCCTTCTATTGTGAAACCTTTATCTCTAATCATTTTCTAGTACCTATTTCAAGTCATATATCATTTTAATACATCAAATTATCTGATGTGATTAACACTATTACTACATATCTGCCTTTTTTTTCTTCAACCAACTTGGTTTAAAAAAATTGCTAGAAATGTAGGCCACGGCCACAAAGGCTCTTACAAAATGGAAGCATCTCTCTTAAAATAGGAAGACATTAAAAAAAAATCCACAGAGTAATGGAATTTCCAGTCTCTGTCCAACCCTCATATAAAACAATATTTTACATCCGTCAACAGAACTGTGAATAATGCTACTTTAGCTAACTGGTTAGGAAGACATTTCTGCAATGTTTAATGGATCAACATAAATATAGTTGCAACTTGATTCTCAGTTGACAATGATTGTCACAGCGAAATAAGTTTTGACATAGTTTTCCACATACAAATAACTAACATTACACCATTTGTTTTTATCCTAAAGGGTTTTTTTCCCTTAGATCTTTGGCCTCTATTGCAAATCTGCCATCCACACCTCCACAAAAGTGTTAGATTTCTCAATTCAGTCTAATTATGTTGAAACAGCTATAAACATTTCAAAACATTTCCAAGAGAAAAGAGAGGGGAATTCGGAAAAATTAAATATAATCCAAACTATAATGCAAGATCAGCTTTCTTCAAGGGGAAAAATTAAATATTATAGTTTGTTTCAATATTTCTGAAGCAGCAAATAAAAGTTTCTTGAGACCCATCTGGAGATATAATCAAGAGATTCTCATGCACACACAATAAGACATGAGCCAACAAAATTCAAGAATACAGCAATGGGGCTTCGCAGCAGATTGTGGACTTTGACAATACAAGTTTTCATATCTGCTAATTTGCTGCATAGGAAAGCACACTTACACCTATACATTTACAAAATAAAAATTATTTGAAAATGAACAAAAATGAAAGGTTGCATGCTCAGTTTTGCTATCTGTAGCTTTTCATTGTGTTTTCAGAAAGTTCAAGCAAATATTACTGTTTAAATAAAGTACTTTAAATAAAGTTGTGCTTCTCTCCCTGTGCCTGAATATTTATTCTTCAGATATCTCTTTATGTGAATTATAAAAAGGAAAAGAATGCTTAGAACTTGATTTAATGGAAATGAAAATTTTTACAACTGACATTTTCAAGGTTTGTTGCTTATCAGGATTTTTCTGATTTATGGACTTCGAAATGTACAATTTGATTCTATCAAGGCAATTTCACCTAACAGAGTATAATTTAACACTCACTAAGATAAATGCACATTGGGAAAAAGCATAATGTAATATGAGCTATGGTCCAATCCATTTATTTTTGTGTTAATTAATTATGCATTAGATTTCATTTATAATGCTAGCAAGGTCTTAAAACCAAATAAGTATCTCTATTAATACTTTTAAGTTCACCAAGAAAGGTCTCACATAAGTTTCTCCAAAAGAAATGGGTGACAGATAAATCCCAATGTATATTGTATTTATTTTAATTTTTCCCCGGCAGGGGCATGGTAAAAATATTTATAATGCAAAAAAGCAGATTATTAAAACAGAATATATACAAACATGGGCTGGATCCATAATTTTTCTAATGAAGAAAGCTCTTCTAAATGGAAACTTATATATGGATTTATGTTTAAATAGCCTTCTTAAGAAAAGGATAAGTTCCTAACTTTCATTAGAGAGCACCCCCAATAAAGACATCATGCACAGTTCTATTGAAGCTAATAGGAACACATGACTTATTTTTGCAACTCTTAACAGTTAAATCAGAAATGTACAGAAATATTTGTCCAAAATGATATAATTAAAAGTATGAAAGCAATTGTATAGGTTATCAACCAACACAGAATCAGAAAGTTATAATCAAAAGAAGCAGACAAGACTTGCCATGATAAGCAACAAATCTGAAAGTGTCAACATTAAGGGAAGAAACTGATTTAACAAAACTAAACATGCATATATAAAATGTACATATACAACAAAAATACTAAACTCCTAAAGACTTAAACTGCATAGTAAAAATAAAACAATTATGTGCAACATTTTTCTCATTTTAAAGCACAAAAGGAAATGACCTTGTTTTAAAGAAGTATTTACCAAATTATGGATTCACCAATCAATAGATGGAAACAACTTCAAAGATTTTGGCTTGCTGATCATGATTGGGAGACCTGAAATGTATATGCAAATTAAAAATATGTTCATGAATTTTTTTTTACCGCTAGTGAACCTCATTTTTTCCCCAAAGTGCTCTTTTTACAAAATAAGCTACTGTGTTTCTTGTACAGTTGAGTTTTTAAGCACTCACCCTACCAACATAAACAAGAACCAAACAGATTCTACTGGGAGCATCATAGTTATATATTTTTTTATTATTTCTAAGATTCTACTTATATAACAACTTTGTTAGCAAAGATGGCCTGTGTACTTGGCAAATTTTGAAGGAGTTATTAACCAGGGATACGCAGCCTCAGGATTTTGTATCCAAAATTCATGTTCAGCTTTTCAAGGAAGAGATTCTACATGAAATATGCTGTTAATGTATTAAAACCAGTGCTTCCCTGACCACACAATTTATACCTAGAATATCCCCATTTGGGGACTGGCAAATATTCTGGTAATCAGAAATGTACAGGCACACTTGAACATATTGGATTATTGGATGTACTCAAACAATTATTCTTATCCATGTAGTTCTCGTGTTCACCTATTGCAATGGCATAGAATTGTATGACAGTAAAATAATTCCACACTGTGGCAAGTGTGCATAAATGGATGTCAAGAAGAAGTTCTAGACTAGGTGATCAGAAATATAACACATTGAAGTAAACTCTAAATGATATTTTACTTTCTCCAATTATTAAGGAAAAGAGAGGAACAGAATATGTACGAGACTTTTTCAGGTTAAACTTTATCCTTGTCATTTGTTAAATGGACAGGCACAGACTTCGGACTTAATCAAATTGGTACCATCTACAATTCAAGCTCTATGGAAATAAACACACCTCTGCAAGAACATGACAGTGGTTTTGCATACTTCTAAGCATTTTCAGCTCCTTTCTAAAGAGCTTGTATAGGAGCAACTCCCATGAATGTTGCCCTGGGCTGTCCATTCCTAAACCTATGAAGTTCTACATATATATCTGTTACAAGCCAACAGAAACATGCAAGTGATTCAAGGGCTCTATGTCAAGGACTTTTGTCAGCTTTGTAAGCCACAACATTCCAGAACCCATTTGCCTTCTCTAATCAAAGAGAATCAAACAGTTAATTAGTTTAACTTTTCTTCAAAGGTCAGGGGAAATAACCAACCAACAACTTAATAGTAAAAGCAAAATGAGCTTAAGCAAAGATTCTACAAGAACTGTACCTAAGCTCTAAAAGATTTTACAAAAAAGGAATAAATTGTCATTAAACTGTTTTGGTTAATCTTGCTCCTTTGTTGCCTTCTCAAGATAGTACACATTTACCAAATGTCGATTCAGATGCTTACTGTATTCACCCTTTTTTTTAAATGACCGGTCACAAAATATACACACATAGTTCTCCTTTGTAGGATTAGGTTCTGCTACTTCTTGGGGTGATTTCTGACCTGTTTTTTCTTGGGCCGTCCGAGCACCATTTAATCCAGAATCATCACTACCTTCTGATATGTTGTCACTTATATCGCTGCCATCATGACTATGGATACCTTCATCCTCTTCCACGTCCTGATTTTCATTCACTATTGTGCCACTTGGTGATGATGAAGAAGCCAAATCTGCTCCAGTATTGTGTTCAAGTTTTTCTGGGTTTTGGAGAGGTTGAACTCCTGCTGAGCCTTCAGCCTGTAATTGTTTTGTAGAACAAACATCTTCTTGATGTGCTTTACTCATTATCTCTTTGTCACATGTTTGCACTGACTGTATTTCTTGTACTGAGTCTGGATCAGTCACACTTTCCATCTCACAGGTTTGTGTCATCTGAATATCTTGGCATAAATCTGGTGAAATATCCTTTCCTTCTTTTTCCATGGTGATATTTGAATCCACCGAGCTGGTCCCAGGCATAACTGCCAGTCCTGTTTCAGTGTTATTCTCTGAAACATCTTTTGCAATCTCCTCTTGTCCTGTAAATATTTCTTGGTTTTTCATCTCTGCTGTGATATTTGTGTCTATCTGCTTTTCATGCAGCTCTTGATGTATGTTATTTTCAGGTACAAATTGATTCTCTCCATCAATAAGAAGCACAGGTTCCTGCTCACTGGAAGAAGTATCAGATGTCTTCCTTTGTCTTTCATGACTAAGAAAACATTCTTTATGAACAGAAACTTCAACTGCGATCTTTTTGCTATCAGAACTGTTATTGTTCTTAGTTTTATTCTTCAAATATTTCTTTTTCTTGTTTTTTTTCAGGCAAGAATTTGACTTTTTGGTCATCTCCAATTTGCTTTCACCCTGACTCTTAGGTGATAGTTTTTCAGTTTTCTTTTTCTTTCTCACTGTTACATCAATATCTGTTGATAAATCTTTTGTCAATAAGAGAGAGCTATTCTCTGCTTTTCTTTTTGCCTTCTTAGCTTTATTAATTTTTTCAATTTTCACATCTTCTTCCTTTCTTTCCCCAACTATTCTGCGGCTTCGTGTTGTAATCTGGCCTACACTCGCACTATTAGTTGGTTTCTTATCCTTTGACAAACTCTCTTTCTTCTCTTCCTTGACAACTCTCTCATTTTTCTTTTCGGTCAACTCTTTCTTTGTTTGTTCTTGTTCTAGTTTACTCTCAGTGTTCATGTTCTCAGAAATGTTAACTTCGTTCTTTTTAGTTCTTAATCTTACTTTTGAGACATCCATTGTGATATCACAACAGTCTGGGTGCCTGGATTTGATGTGATACTGCAAGTTACATTTCTTGGATGCAGCATATTCACAAACGGGGCAAAGGAACTGACGCGGGCTGACATGGAGTTCAACATGCTTCTTGAAATTGCTTCTGTCAGCTGTTTTGTAATCACAGTGGGGACAAGCCAATGGTTTGGGCCCATCATGAACCTGCCTTGCATGTCGAGTCACTTCATGCTGGTTTGATGCCACATAGCTGCACTGTTCACATTTGAATGGCTTTTCACCTAAAGCAAGGAAGAAGCAATTACTAACCATTACATTACAAATCACAAATTATGTACAGCCACAGATTTATGCAGTTCATCATGCTATTGAACTTCTTGCATTTAAGAATAATTTGATTTTCCACTTAACATGTTCACAAAAAGCAACAAAATACAAGAAAGAAAACAACCATGCAAGAAATCATTAGACATTCCATCTATGTTATATACATACCAGAAGATCACTCTACAGTATTATTAGCATTTGGAATCCAAACCAAACTGGTCCATTGAAAGCAATGTAGAAAAATGGAAATTATAGATGAATAATTATCTTACACAATTATTGTACATACCTCAAAAGAAAATATACGCTCATGAAGGAATAACAATTTCCCCAACCCACCCCTAGCAGTATAATATATAGAATGTAAATCCAACCATTTGGAAATCAGTGTATCTTACTTTAATATTCTGAGCAAAAATTATGAATAAACTGCTGCAATTTAATTTTCATATTTTTTCAAAATGTTTACAAAATTATGTAGTCGAGCAAACTGAATAGGGTAAATAGTTTGTGGTTTTGTTTGTGTTTTGTATTTATTCAAATGTACTATCCTTCAAGTGTACTTATATTACTCTTCTGGTGTTATTTCCCAAATAAACAGTAACACCCACATTTGAACAAAGTAAGTTGAAGGAACAACAAGGAATGTTTACTGCTACAAGTAGAAGTCCATACAACCTACAACCACAACTGGACTGAAAGTCATAAAATGAGATGTCAAGTGTCATCTTTAAAGGAGAATCGCTGGTTGTTAAGCAGAGGGAGCCCCAGGCAGACCTGGGGGGGAGGTGCCTCCGAGGATTGGGGGAGGCCCTGGAAGACCCAAAACTGGCCATATGCCACTGTGGGTGTTTAGAGCAGTGCGAGAACAGGGAGACCAGGGAAAGATGCCACAGCCACCCCTGGAAGCCACAGTCATCCCAGCCTGGCCCAGCAGTGTGGTATACAGGCGCTACATCCTGGGAAGTGCCAAACGCCCAGAAAATGTCCACGGTGCAAAACAGCCAGTATTCAGGATGCACTAAACACCGAGGGAAACATCCAATGACTAGGAAGCTCCAATAGGGCAGAACAAAGCAGCTGTCTTACCCACCCACCCAAAAGACCTTTGATGCCTTGTATTCCACCATACCAGCTGATCTTTACTGTCTTCTTTGTCCTGTTGCTGACAAGGCGTGTCCAGCCTCGCTGTTTGCTGCTCCCCGTGGTAGGCCTTCTTCCAAGGCCATTTGCACTATCCTCCAAACAACATGCAGCCTTGCCAGCTCATATATGGCCTTCTCACAAGACTTTGGAAGGGTTCAAAACCTGACAAGGCTACACATATTTGGAGAAGGCCACACACGGCCTCTAGAAGGCCTGGTGCAGTCAGCAGCTGCCTCACAAAGGCCAGCCTAGGCGTACTTGGTCAGCAGCAGAAGCAAGAAAATGGCAACGCTTAGCTGGGCAGCAGAAGGCACAGAAAGTAGGGGGCTAAAAGAGCATAGAAGTTGAAGCACTTCTTCAGTCATAAGTATGGGCAGGCTGCCAAGTGCACAAATTTTCATCATATGGCTGTAGAAGTGCTACAATGGCCCTAACTTTGGGCACAGCTTTCAGCTATCAATACTGTTGTATGTTTAGCTGAGTGACACAGACAACCCAAAAGAAAACACATACAAGTACAAACATAACATCGAAGTTCAAAAAACACCCCGTAGATTAGGCAATAAAAGTTTTAAAATATTGCTCCCGGGCTTCAAATTGGTTCCCTTCCTGATCCTTAAAATTAATGTTCAACTAAGCAAGTTCTACTCAGGGCTTCACTGATCCAGACTCATGAGAATTCTTTGCATTTAATTTTGAGCTTCAGAAGATATACATTAAGGCAATGGTGAAGCAGGGTTGCAGTATTACCTAGTGAGTTGTGGATTACACTGAGCTTAGGGAACTTGATAATGAGAGGTAGCAGAGATCACCAACTTTCTTCTACAGTGCCAAAATGGAAACGGGGAATGGGGGGGCTTAAGCATGTTTGCACTGCACTGCTACTACACATATCACTGATAGCATGCTATATACCAGTCACTCAATTCTGTAACAGTACAGCTAAGAGATGATGATTGCAGCACCTCTATATCCCCATAATGGATTGCCTTCCTACTCTAAAAAGCAAATTGCAGCTGCTAAAGAGCCAGTAAAACCAAAAACAAAGGCTATGTGGGTCAGCAAAGACTCTAAGGGCCAAGCTACAGAAGCTGCTGCTGCATCAGCAATTGTCTATAATAGTTTTTTTTTCTCAGAAGACCTTTTCAATAAGGCATTATTTTACACTGCAATCAATTCATATATAATATTATATATAATACTGCAATGTGTAATTTTACATCAGGTCAGCAATATGGTATACCCTCAAACGTCAGACCTTCCAAAAATTCACATGATAACCATGGCTTCCCAAAACCTGAACTGAATTAAAACAGAATTATTTTCAGAAATCATTAAAAATTCACAAGCTTTGGCAAAGCCTTTAAGATTTTAAGTGAGTGTTGGAAGGACCAGAGACCTGACAAGTTGCTAGCCCTTACTTTAACCAATTAAAGTAATCCAAGACAAGCATTTTGAACAAGCACATTTAAAAAAAATAAAAACAGCATAAAAATTCCTAAAAGTTTTTTTTTTTAATTTTCAAAACTTTGAGAATATAGGAAAGCATCTTCAAGAAGAGGAAGACTCCGAAACAGATGCAGGCACAAAATATGTCTATCACCCTCTCACTTTAGAAAGCATTTTAATAAAAACTGAATAGATTCCAACATAGTGAATATAATTTTCTATAGGATTTGAGAAAATAAGAATGCAGACTGAATTTTAACCAAGAATTAACATTTATCTTCTTAAGAAGGATTAAAGTCTGAACATCAACAAACATATGTAATACTTTACAGAAATTAGCACCATAAAATAACAGCCTGCTTTTTGTTTTTGCTTTTTTCTTGGCTCATATTGCCCTGCATTGCTAGTTTTCAGCACTTAACAGTTTAATATGGAAAACTCTGTGAAATGCTGCCTACAATCTGCATGTAACTAAAATACCATCTTAACTCTTTTGAACTGCCTTTTTACCAACCTGAATGAGTACGCATATGTCTTGTTAAGTGAGTCTTCTGAGAACTTGAATAAGGACACATAGAACATCGATAGGGACGTTCGCCTGTGAAAACAGAGCATAAAATCAAGTTTAAATTCTGTTGTCATCAAAAATTGAACTACTGTACCACAATTATTTTCCCAGAGTCCAACATAGCTGGCAAATACTGCAAACATAAATGATCCTATCACAAGCTGGCATACGTCACCTAAAAAGTAATTCTCTTGCTTTGTAAACGTAGCTGTTAACCAGGAATACAAAATATTTTTTGCAACAGGAAAACTCAGCTAAGGATGCCTGCCTGAGCGCTGCCGTTAGAAAATGCTCTTCTCCAGAAGCTTCCAACTGTCCTTCCTCCCACCTACACATTATAGTTTCACAGCCATCACATGACTAACCAGCAATCATCACCCCTCCTTTCCTAAGTTTAGAATGACAGAGACAGTGAAAATCACTACATAATTGGTAGATTACCCTATCCTGCTGCTTTAAAACTGGGGAAAACAGGGATTGTTTTAGGATCTTCCTACATCAAACAAAACTCTTGCTTCCCAGTAAAAAAGAGCAGACTTTCCCATTGTTTCTTATTTCTTCTAAACTCTATTGCAAGTGAGAGGAATACCAGAGGACTTGATAGAAACAGAGTGAATGGTTCATAAGATTTGAGTTATAGAGGGACTCATAAGAATTATTTTCATGATTCTGTATATTGAACATATCCTATTTACCTTAAATAATAAAGCAACCATATTTTTCTTCAATGAACAAATACAATCATAAAACCAATGAAGAATGAAAAGTAAAGCTTTATATCAATTGAGTGAAAGATGATAGATTATATCTCAGTTACAACTAAAGGTAAAATCCAGATAAATGTATAAATCTACTTTATATC
>JAEANM010000004.1:30318-83844 GCA_017656035.1 Myanophis thanlyinensis | reverse complement strand
AGGAGGGAGGGAGGGAGGAACTGCTAAAGAGACACAAGAAAGAATGGGTTGGGAGAAACCTTGAAAACGAAATGCCTGATTGTAGCTTGTGAGATTCTCAAAAATGCAAAATGAAGTTTTTAAAAATGGAAAGCAGCGTCTGGAGCGGCAGGTGGGCATGGTGGACGACTGCAAAGAGCGAGAGGTGCGGAGGATGACACTAAATGGGGCAAGTCAGGCCCAGCTGCCTTTCCTCCCTTTCCTCTCCGCCTTTCCTTGCCGTGTCCTTTTCCACGTCGTGTCATCTACCCCGAAGGAGCAGCATACCATGAGTGGCTGTGGACAAGGCCTCGCAACAGGCTCCCCAGAGACCCACCCCACGAACCGTCTGTTCTCCCCATCCCCCCCCCCCAGCTGTCAGGACAGAGCAAGGAAGGGCTGGGAAGCTCCCACAGCTTCTCTTCTGGGGGGGAGGGACGGGGGGCAACCTACCTGCAGAGCGTGGACTGTGCCTGGGGGAACCAGCCGGCTGTTCGGCTCCCTGCAAGGCCAGAAAGGGAGGAGGTGGTCAGGGCCAGCCAGCGCCTGCATTCAGATGGGCTGCAGAGGCAAGGGCTCTGCCAGGCCTCTGCCGACTGGACAAGCATGCGCACCAAGTGGGCGGCTGCCAGAAGACCCAGCGTCCACAGCAAGAGCCCTGTCCTCTCTCCAGTGCCCAAACAGCCCCAGCCCCCGCCGGCTGAATTCACACCGCAGAGAAGTTCACAAAACACGCAGGGCCAAAGCAAACCCATTCCGCCTTCTTGGCAAGGCCCCACGGTTGCCACCACGGGCTGAGCCAGCGGCCGGCTCCCTCCCACCTTCCCCCAGGGGGAAGGCAGCGCCTGTGGCTGCTCCTACCTGGCCGGGGTGCTTCGGCTGAGGGAGGCCGCTGCCCTTCTCGGCCAGGCTGCTGCTGCGGAAGCAAGAGGCGCCCTCAGGACGGTAACCCAGCCAGCCCCACAGAGACCCTGGGGGCCCTTTGCCAGCCCCCCAATGCTGGTCTATGGGAAGGAGCAGAGCCCTCTGAAGGAACCAGGAGGCAAGAGGGCCCCCCGATCCAAAGCTCCCTGTTCACTGAAGGCGACCGGATCCTGTCCCCCCCAGCCCCCCCTCCAATCCTGGAGGGTCTTGAAGCCAACTAGAAGGCGCTTAGCTGAGCAGATGGGGAGGGGGCCAATTCCTTCCAGAGGCTGGAGGGGCACCTCCTGCAGAGGAAAGGCTGGCAGGGGGCATCTATCTCTCTGGTCATCTAGCAGGAGGCACAGCAGCTTCAGCTGCCCCTGCTACGAACCCGCATGCCAGCCAATATGCCCTTTGCTGACTGGTGGAAGGACCGACTCCACCAGCCGGGGGGTTCCAAAGCCGCAGGCGCCCACCTGTCCGGCCTCTCGGCCCCCTGCGTCCACCGATGCGGCTGCTGCTGCTGCTGCTGGCGCTCCCTTTCCTGCCAAAGCTGCAGGAGTTCAGGGCGCCGACGCTCCTGGGCTGAGAACTCCGGCCTGGCGAGGCTGGCCCCACTGCTGCTCCTAGAGAATGGGGAGGAAGGCCCAAGTCCACAGGGGAGCTGCTCTGCCGCTGGGCCCCGGGCCGAGCAAAGCACCCAGTCCGCAGAGCCCAGGATCGGCCCTGCTGTGTCTGGGGAGGCATCTGGTCCCGGGAGGCGGAAGAGCCAGCCTGTCTGCCCCGCGATTCCCGGAGGGAGGACCAGCCCCCTCCTGGCAGAGACTGGCAGGGCAAGGCCCCACCTCCAAGGCAACGCAGCCGCCCAGGGAGTGCCCCATACCTGCCAGCCGGTAGCCCTGGCTCTGCAGTGCCCACTCTCTGGGAAGGGATCCTGGCGGGTTTCTGGGGCTCCTATGGAAGACGGGCACAAGGAGAGTCGGTGCGGGGGTTTCTCTCCTCCCCCCTCCATGCCGCCCCAAACCGATCTTGCTCAGCACGGGAGTCGGAGTATTTCCCCACGGCCCATCCGCTCTGCTGGTTCAGTGGGGCCAGGAGAGGGTCCCCAGAGGCACCTCCCTTACCTCATGGGCCGCCGTCCATGCCTTGCCGGCCCTCCCGGCCGGAGGGGCCCCCACTGCCTCTTCCTCCCCCAGCGGATCCTCCTCTTCCTCCCCGTTCACACTACTATCAATGTAGTCGATCTGCTCCAGTTCGCCAGCATCGCCTGGGGGGGGGGGGGTGAGGGATGATCAGGAAGATCTGGGCTCCAGCTGCCTCCCGCTCTATGGCCCTCCTCAGCTAGGGCAATGCTGACAGCCCCACAACTCCCCCCCCCGCCCCCCATCTGCACTCACCTGCCCCTCCGCGCTTCTCCCTCAGCTGCTTGGGGTCGCGGGCCAACTCGGCAATGCGGAAGGACAGGTCGGAGAACTCATCGGTGGACTGGGTAAGAGAGAGGCCCCCGGTCAGGGCTGAACCAAGGGCCCCCGGATTCAGCTCTGGTTACGGGGAGGGCTCTCCTGCTCCGGTGAGGCTCCCTCCACCAGCACAGGAGAAAGGTGAAGGGGTTTCGCCTGCCGGACACGCCGGGCGCCCCCTACCTCGTTCCCCGACCACCGCTTGCTGCCGCTGTCCACGCTATGGAAGCCCGAGTCAAGGCCGCCGTGTTGCCGCGCCGGGTAGAAGTCATCCGGGAGGCTGAAAGACAGGACGAAAGCCAAAGAGGCCCCAAAGGTGAGACTCTGGCTACCACCCAGGCCCTTCCCTCTGATCGGAGGCTGAAACCGGCAACATGGCCGGCTGCCCCTTCTGCCCCTCAGCCTCTTACCATGTGCCAAAGCCGGCGGGGCGTCCCTGGGCAAGCTCGGCCAGATCCGGCCTTCCTTTGCCGCAGGCCTCAACGTTGAGGTATTTGAAGATGTGGATTTTGCCTTTCAGGCAGACCTGCGGACAAGGGGCCCCGTCAGACACAGGACGACCATCCCGGCCGCTTGGAAGACTCCCTCTGCGAGCCCTCCCTGGACCGATGAGCCAAGGGGGCCTCCAAGGGCCGGGCCAGCCGGGAGGGAGCTCCTTTCCAGGCTGTGGGACGAAGCCCCCACCCCATGACAGCTGTGGCTGATGTTTCTGCCCAGCAAGCTCAGAGAAAACATCTGCTCTGCTCAACCTTTCAACCCACGGGTGTTACACCTTGCGACAAAAAACTGCTGCCATTTCTTGCGAGGCTCTTTCCCGACTCTGGGATTAGAGGAGAAAGCAGCGCTTGGGGCCCCGGCTGAGTCGTCCCCTTTTCCCTGGGGTGGCTGGCAGGACGGAGGGCCTCAGAGGGGCAGGCGCAGTTTCCACAGAACGCAAAGCCCACACGCATGATTTCCTCTCACGCCAGTAACTTTGACATTAAAGCTTGTTTTGAGGCTGTGCATCGTTTCATTATAGGAGCCTTTATTTTATTTTGCACTTCTTTTGACCGCCACGTTTCGGGCTCTTTCATCTTAGCCGTGAAACCAGGGGGGCAGATCACGCGGTTTCCTTTATCCTTTGGGATGTTTCAAGTACGGAACAGGGCGATGGGTGCCCGAGCCGAATACAGCAGCATCTTCATGCTCCTTTCCCATATCTTACTTAATCAGGATTTACTATTTATCACATGCGATTGTATAGCCACTAGTTTTTCTCATTTAAATTCATTCTTCCTCCTCCTCTATTTTTGGGCCACCATACTCCCAGCCTCCGTCCCTGAAGCAGCCCGGCATCAGCCGGGGGAGGACAGGGTCAGCCAGGTCCAGGGGAAAGGCCCAGGCGCTCTGCCAGGGTCCGAACAGAGCCAGGGCGGGGCGGGGCGGGTGGGCCACCTACCTGAGCAGGTGGGAACTGCAGGGGATTGTTCTCCAGGAGGAGGCACTGCAGGTGGCGCAAGTGGCGGAAGGAGACAGGAAGGTGAGCGACCAGGTTGCAGGAAAAGTCCAGCCGCACCAGGGGAAGCTCAGCCAACTCTGCCAAGGCAAACGGGGCAGTCGGAAAGGCAGCCAGTGCCCCAAATGCCCCAGGCGCTCGGCAGAGGGAGCTCGACCCAGAGACGCCGGCTGGCCAAACTGCTGACCTTCAGGCAGGACAGTGATCTGGTTCCGGCGAATGTTGAGATCCCGAAGACATTCCAGGCTTCCCATGCTCCCTGGGAGGGACCGCAGCTCATTGCTGCTGACATCCTGGTCAGGAAGGGACAAAACAAGTGAACCCCCTGACTCCCTCCCCCCCCTCCGCCCCCCAAAAAACAGAGACTGCTGGCCAGAACTGAGCAGCAAGATGGCAGCCCCTCCCCCAAGCCCCTGCCCACCACCAGCCAAATCTGGCCAGCCACGAGAGGCTTCTGCGTGGTGCTGCAGTCACGTAGATCTGGGCAGCTCCCCTACCTCTGGCTTGCAGCTTGGAGCCCAGATCCCCAAAAGCCTGTCTGGGCTTTGCCTGGGCCTTGCTCCAAGGGTCCCCCTCCTCCCACCCACCCTCCGCAGCCAGCAGACTCACCAGCTGGCGAAGGCTGCCGAGGGAGCCGATATCCTCGGGCAGGGAGGCCAGCTTGTTGTTGCTGGCGATGAGCACTTTGAGGGGCAGGCGGCAGAGGCAGGCGGGCAGGGCGGAGATCTGGTTCCGGCTGCGGGGAGGGAGGGAGGGAGGGAGGCTGGATGAAAAGGAAGGCCTCCATGCCCGACAGCCCACCTGGCTCCCTTTGCTCCGTCTGCCCTGTCCGCCTCCCTTCCCCGAGTACCTGATGTTCAGGTGGGTGAGGGCCTGGAGGTTGGCAATGGCCGGAGGGAGGGTGCGCAGGCAGTTGTGGTAGAGACTCAGCCCTTCCAGGGACATCAGGTGGCAGGCGTCTTCAGGCACTTCGGCAAAGCGGTTCCGCGAGAGATCTGTCGCGGAGGAGAGTCGTGAGATCCCTGGACCCTTTCCACGGGGAACTGCCGACCCAAAGGGGAAGACCCCCTACTGGGACAAGGCCCCCTTCGTTCCCTGAAACACCCCCCCTCCATGGGTCCACCCAAGGGTGCCTGGAAGGATCTGATGCTTCATCTCTGGGCACAGGGAGGGAGGCCGGGGTGGGGACCTCTGAGGAGGGCAAGGCCAGGTGGGGGGAGGGCACAATAAAGCCTCGATTTAAGGGCCGGAGGGCAAAGGATGCCCAAGAAACCCCCATTAGCTTGATCTGCATCATTCCCAGGTGCCCAAAAAGCAGCTTCTCCTTCCGAAGGGAACTGACTGACCGCCCAGCCCCCGCCCTGCCAGGGGAGCAGCTGGACACGGGCCCTCCACCGGGGGGGGGGGTTGCTTCTCACCCTATGTACCATCTCAAACAAATGGCTGTCCAGCTTCTTCTTTAAAACCCCCAGCATTGAAGCCCACCCCTCAACTTGGTCACTGGGGGGGGGGGGTGTCGCTGCTCTTTAGAGACCCAAGCACAGCCCTGCCACCCTTTAAACTACAGTACACTTAAACCCAGTTGGTGCTGAAATGTGGGACTCCCCAATAATGGCCAGCCCTCCGTTGGGCCACCCCTGCTGAGAATACCCAAGCAGTCCGAATGCTTTCTGTCCCACTTAACGTCCACTAGAGGGACATTAGAGGGAAACCGGTACTCACAACACCTCCAAGTTCCTGATGACCCGTCTGAAAACGGCCCTCTTTGGCCTTCCCTTTCAGCTTTGGAAGAGTAAAGGCAACTGTCCAGATCTCAACCCACCCCCCACCCCACTCCCACCCCCACTGACCTCCTGCGTCCTTCTTCCGTTTGCCTTGTTTGGCACAGGCTGAAATTTTCTGGCCTCCTGCTCACGTCAAATAGAGCCATCTCTCTACAGGAGAAGCTTGAACTAGACTGAGTGTGTGTGTGTGTGTGTGTCTGTGTTTTACGTGTGTGCACACAGACTTGGTCACTTCCAACCTCCCACGCCTGGCTGGCAGGGGAATTCTGGGAGTTGAAGTCCACCAGTCTTAAAGTGGCCCACTTTGGAGACCCCCGAGGGAGACCAATGTTTCTGTTTGGATGAGAAAGGGGTGGGACATACAAGAAAATAATCTAAGGTTCTGAACTCTGAACTGTCCGGGAGGCAACCCTCCTTTGCAAGAAACCCGCTCCATTCAATGAAACCGGGCTCCCTTGTTCCCTGGGGTCTCAGGGAGATCCCCCCACTCTGGGGGAACCTGCCTTAGGGGAGCTGAAGAACAGGCCCCAGACGGAGGGATTGGCATGCTGTTTCTTGCCAGAGCCTCCAGGGAGGAGAGGGGACGGGAGGGGAGGGCAGAGCCAAGGAAGAACGAGGCCTGACCTCCCGTGCTGCTACCCATGCCGGCTTCTGGGATATTCCGGGGCTCCAGCCCATCCAGGGAGCCTGGAAGCAGCTCCAGCCAAGGATGGGCCCTTCAGCTTCAGCCGCCTCCAAACTGCCTGCTGTCCGGGGCCCTTCGCCCAGGTTAGCTTGGTGCCCCACCTTCAATTACGACGTAAAAAGCCATTTTTAAAAGCTACACTGCAGGGACAGTGTTCAGAAAGGCAACACCATGGCGGTCTAACTTGAGGCTGTGTGGCTGATCCTTGCTGGAGAGATCGCTGGATCCCGTGTCTTTCCAAGCACAACGTTCTTTCCCCACCAAGCCTTTTGGAGAAGAGTTCAAAGGAAGCAGGGGGTTGGACTAGAGGACCTCCCAGCTCCCTTCCAACTGTGTTCTACGTCACGTGCCCCTCAGGCATCCAATTTTTAAATGGTTCCTCATATACCAGCGTTTCTCAACCTTGGCGACTTTAAGATGTTTGGACTTCAACTCCCAGAATTCCCCAGCCAGCTACCACCAGGGACCCCAAGCCACCCATTATCTAATTGCAAACCTTCCCTGATGTAGGTTACCTATCTTCAACCCAAGGGAGCGCATGCAGATTTTCTTTTTTTTTGGGGGGGGGGGGGGGAAGCGATGGCAGCTGGTAGATGGTAGCACGGAGCCAACCGTCCCCCACCCCAACCTGAACAATAGTGACAGACCGTCTGCCCCACGTGGCCTTCCCTGGACACAGATGGCCACTGTCAGGCCGACCCGGAGGGGAGGGGGCCAAGACAAGACTCCGACTGGCCCTCAAGGAGACTTCAGGCAACCTTTGCAAGGCTACACACCCACACACAGACTGCAAACGTCTGTGACAATAATTCCCCCGGCAGCCCTGATGGACTCAAGAGGCCACAGCCCTGCGTTCCCCCAGCCTCCCTGGGAGCCCGTGGCTCACCTCAGCGTGGCAAGCAGACCGACGTGGGGTATGTGCAGAGAGCCCCCCCTCTCATTTCCCTGGGCTTCTCCCTGCCACTGCCCGGCCTCATTTAATGACCGCAGAGGCAACATGAAAGCCAGGCCAGGCCAGGCAGGGCAGGGCAGGGCAGCCTGACCGGCAACTGCCCCCCCAAGAGAGAAAGGGAGCCCCCTCCCCCGTCACTGCCCTGCGTGTGAGGAGCCCCCCCCCCACAAGGCAGGGTAAGGGAGGACCCTCTCCCAGCCACAGAGGAGGCCTCCAGGGTCCCAGAAGGACCCCCGTGGCTTCCGAGTGGATGATGCCCCCGAACCTCTTTAGAAATTGGGGATCTGCCCCCACTTTCCCCTCGCCCAGAAGAGCAGGACCTCTTAATGTGACAGACACCTGTCTTTCTTGTCTGTTTGCTACGAGGTCTCCTCGGAAGCCCACTCCCCAAAGGCACTTGGTGGACCCCTGGGGTGGGGGGTGGGGTGCTTCCATTTGCAAAAGACCAAAGGGGCAAAAATCTACGGGCCAAGCAGCTGATGACGCCTCCAGCATCTCCCTGAAGGCAGGAACTCCCCAGGAGGGAAAGGATGGGGGGTGGGCGGTGCTCCCCCAAAAGATGCACGTTCACTGGGGGGGACGGGTGTCCCCATCTGGGGCATCTGGGAGCCGGGCCTGGGCGCTTGGAAGGACTTGGAACTGGAAGGAAGCCGGTGAGGGGATGATGGGTCCTGAGGTACAGTTGCTGGGATCACAGTCCCAGACCCAAGACGCCCTCCAGTTGTGCTGCTGTACACACCACACTCTCCTGCACACCGGGCCCCAGCATGAGCCAGACTCCTGGGTATTTCTTTAGGATAGTGGGAAGGCCCGGCCCGGAAGGAACCACACCAGGCAGCTTCAGCCGGAAGAGAGAAGAGCCACAACAAAAACAAACCTTTGGCACCATCAAAAGACCATCGAAACCAAAACCGGCTCCAGGCAGGTGCCAGGCGGCCAAAGGGCTCCTGCTGGGCAGCTGCCCTTGGCTCTGAAACACCCAGCTCGTGTGTGTGTGTGTGTGCAGGGTTCGGGCAAGGTCTGGGCTTTGTGGCCTTCCTATTAGTGGCTCCGCCTAAGCCTCTGGGTCAGGCCTTTCCCGCCCCAAACACACACAGTGCCTGTCCTCTCTCTGCCCCCCTACCCCCATGGTCCAGCTGAGCCTTCAATGGGACCCCCAACCAGCCGCAGAGCCCAGCACAACAGGGCAATGAAATGGAAATGGCCCCTTTATGGCTCTTCTGAGCAGGGCCTGGGACTCCCTCCCTTCCTGAGTGGAATTGGGGGGGGGGGGAGAGCTGTTTCCACTGGGGATGTGGTGGTGGTAGGGGGGCAGAGAAGGGCCGGCTGCAAGCGGATCCTTCCCAGCCACCCAGAATATTTCACAGCTGCCCACAAAGGTCCAGAATCAGAAGCAGCAGCTGCCCCTCCTCTGCCCCCCTCAGCCTCGCCCAGGCAGGAGATGATATATCAGGGGAGGGGGCACGGGTGGAGTGGGGGGAACAACTGCAGACCCGGCCTAAAAATAGCAAAAATAGCAGCCAGATGGTTTCCTTCTGGGATGAAAGGAGCGCAGGGACCGACAGAGGGAAGTGGCTGGCTGGCGTTTGGGAGGGGCCAGGAGTGGGCTGGAAAGCAAGACCCCTTTTTATCTGTGGGGCACGTGCTGGGGGGGGGGGAGAGAGAGGGGAGGTTAAAGAGGGGGAGACCAGAATGGGCACAATACAACCGCTCAAACGCTTGTGCCAGCTCTCCCTCTCCATGCACGAGGGCATCGAGGGCCCCTTCGTAGCCTTGTGGAAACAGCCCAGGGATCCTGGAAGTGGACAGGGAGGGGGGAGGGAATGAAGGGACCCCCCCTCAGCCTTCCTGACTCCCAGGAGGACCCCGTGGCTGAAGAGCAGTAGCCCAGAGCCCCCGCTGACTCCTGGGCAGGAGAACATAGGGTGGCTCCTTACAGGCCCTCAAGACAAGCCGGGGAGGCCGTGGGACGGAAGGGGGCTCCAAACAGGCCCTCGGGAGACCCAGCTGGTGGAGGGACCACCACCCCTCTGCCTGAGCCCGTCTTCTCCAAGCAGATGGCCACCAGACTGGGCCGACTGGGCACTCTGGCAGGACCAGACAGGCGAGGCTGTGGCAACGGCACCATGCCCCTTGCACCAATGAGGGTGAGGGGCAATCACCGCCACAGGAACCCGAGGTTCCAGATGCAATGGGGGGGGGGAGGGGAAACCTGCTTAATGCTGGGACTCTTCTAGTTAGGGGCTCCCCGCCTCCCCCCTATCTGTGGGGCCCTGTGTTACCACTGACTGGCATGGAATTCCTCCCCAAATGAGAACCAGCTGGCACTCCCTTCCCCCCCCCCCCAAGAACCCCTCCTGAAGGCTGGCTGGCTGCTGCCACTCAGCCCGGAGTGCCTGGGGGTCCAGCTTCCGCCAACCCCCACCCCCCCAAGGCCACTTTCCTCTTGCAAGGGGGGCATGGGCAGCCACCCCCAAGAGACGGAGTTGGGGGATGGACCCTCTCTGCTGCAAAGGGGGGGGGAGGGCATTGGGGGGGGCTTGTTTAAAGGCCCTTCCTTCCTCCGCCATCTTGACACAAACTCTTCCATTTCCAATTCTGAAGAAAACAGGCGCCACCCTCTCCTCCTTTCTTCACCTGGATGGGCCCTGGGGAGGGAGGGGGCTTCTGACTGCAGGCTGCCGGGGGGGGCGGGGGGGGGGCTCTGGAGATTTCTCTCCGCCATCTGGCTCAGGGTTGTCCCAAAGATGCTTTTAATTCTTTTTTCACAAGAGGCAACTGAACTTTCTGGGGTTTTTTTTTTGAAGCCGTTTCGTTTCTCTTCCAAGAAGCTTCTCCGGCTCTGACTGGATGGAAGGATTTCGCCCTTCCATTTTGTGAGGTGCTCCTTCTATGTGCTGCAGCTGATCTGTCTCCCCCGGCAAGATCCCTGCTGGACAGGAGGGGGGGGGGAAGAGAGGGGCCTCCATGGGGCAGTCGGCCCCTCTCCCCTCCTGAATCCCCTCTGGCTGTCCTCTGGGGGTGCTGCTTTCTCTAGGACAGGCAGTCGCATTGGGGGCAGCCAAAGGTGGGGGAAACAGCCCACCTGCTCAGCTGGGGGACACTTCGGCCCCCCGAGAGCCACGGGGGTGCCAGCGCCCCCCAAGGCTTCGTTCCTGCCAGCCCCGGAGAGAACGGCAAGGTCACCGGCCACTATGCACTGTATGCACCAAAGACAAACTCCGTGGGTGTCCAGTCAGAATTCACTTCACTTCACTTCTTACTCTTCTCTTCACCACCAGAGAAAGATGTCTTATCAGCAAAACCTCCAGATTTGGATTTGTGGGATCCAGATTCTCTGCCTCCGGCTGGCAGCCAATGGGCACAGTCTGTCCTGGCTCAGCCGGGCCTCCCGAGCGCCAGAGAAGGGGCCCCTTCGCGAGTCATCGGCCTCTGCTCTTCCTCATTCCTTCAAACCACAAGCAGCCACCTTTCCATTTTTGGCAAGGGCGAGGGAACCGGAATAAACTCTTGAAACTCTGAGATGGCCTCAGAAAGCCAAGCGCACATCTCAACTCCGAGGCCCAGCCAAGCAGCCCCTCGGCTGGGGGAGATGACTTTGGTCCAGCTGCTCGGGTGCGGCAGCCCTGGCCTCAACCTCTGGCCCCCCTCAGAAGAGAAGCCCACCTCCCCCAGGACCCTCCTCTGAAGTCGAGGCTGCTGGGCCCTTTGGTTTCTGTGTTCTGGAGGGCTCATTGCTGGTTGGTGTGGCAGTGAGGCACACAAATGCGGCTGCCAGGGTCTCTTGGTGGTTTCTGGGACCCTTCTGACCCACGGCAGCCTTGCTGTCCATTTCGTAGCCGTTGGGTTGAGTGGTCGGGCCCTTGGGAGTCCAGCCACGTAGGCATCCATTTTGTGGGAAGGTCTCGTGCAGGCGGCCTTGCTTCCTTCCTCTGGCGCACCAGGTGGCTGCATTGCGCTTGTGCCCGTCTGACAGAGGCGCTCTTCCTGGGCGGCTGGCTTGAGGCTTTGGCACTGGAGCACCTGGCAAGGAGGGGTGGGGGGGAGATTTTATGGCAGATCTCTGCTTCTGCCATTTCCTCCACTGATAAGGATATCCCGGAAGGGTGGTGCCTATCGGCTGTAAACAATACCCTAATCAAGGCAGACCAAAAGGGTGTGAGTCCAATCAGTGCCAATCACACCCCTGGGGCTTGTGCAACGGGGCGGGGCACATTCCCCCAAACTCCCACTCCGCCTCGCATCGAGGCTCCGCCTTTGCGTCTCTGGAGAACTTGTGTCCGTTGCCCAGAGGTGACGAGGGGGGGGCTGGCTGGGCCCCCACGTATCCTTTCCTTTTGCAAACCCTTCAGTTGGCATTTGCGGCTTTTTCCAACCAATTTCTTTGCTGCACGTGGGCACGGGTGCCATCTCAAGCTTGTTCTGGGCTGACCGGGGGTGGGGAGACGGCCTCACTTCACCTGCAGGCTGCTCCCTGGTTTGGGTCAGTGCATGAGAAAATGCGGAGGGGGGGGGGCGGCGCTGGACGCTTGTGTACGTGCTCTGACAACAAAGATAACCAGAAGCCACATTGATATCCTGAAGGAGACGCTGGGATGCCAGATTGCATCTTTGGGCCACCCTGGCTAGTTTAAAGTAAGAGGGACCCTTCCTCTTATTAGGGTTCATCGCACAGCCAGCCAGAGATGTTCAGATTGGATGTGGCCTTTTTGTCTTCCCAAGGACTGACGAGAGGCCGATGTGGACACCAGACGGCAAAGCAAGGCGCCTATCGGTATTAGCTGCTCCCTTTGCAGGTCTTTGCATCTTGTTCTCTTCTCCAGCTCTTTCTCTTCTGCTGTCTCCAGATACAGCCATGTTGTTGTTGTTGTTGTTGTTAAAGTTTCTATGCCACCATCTCCCCTACAAGGTGCCTCCTGATGCTGAAAGGCATTGTGAGCGGGTGGGGGAGGGGAAATTGCACCGGAGGCAGCCGGAAGTGAAAACACACAAGCTTCTAGTAAGTCAGAGGGAAGTTGGGGGTGGGAGGCAGCCCCCATCCAATCACAGGGGAACCAAACTTGATTCCTGGCAGGTGGGGGGGGGGAACGCGAGGGCATGCTGGGCCCATCCTGGCCTGCCAGGGTACAAGGTAGATTGGTCTGAGCTGCTGGAAGACTCTGGATCCCTGAAAGATTAGTTGGTCCTTTTCACTGCCTTTCCTGAGGAAGCATCTGGGGGGATCCGAAGAGACCCCTTGCCCTCCGAGCGGGCCAGGTGCAGGCGCAGGCACAGGGCCAGGCCAGAGCAGGCGCAACTCAGCTTCCCACCAGCTGCAACCTGGCTTCCGCCCAGGGCTGAGCTCGCACGGTGCCCGCCTTGGGCAAGGGAGGGCTGTAACATCTCCTGGGCAACTGCCCGGCTGCCAGGGGGAACGAGCGAAGGGCGCGCAGGGCTGAGACCTTCGGCAGATTCCTCAGCAGGATCCGATCACCCGTCTCGGCTCTCCTGCCTCCCCCCAGGCCCCCCGGCAACAAGAGAGCAGAGACTTCCTCATTCCTCCCACCCCCCACCGTCCTTGCCACGCCTGTGGGGCTGCAAAGAGGAAGAGGCCGCTTCCTGGTACATGACGCTCTTGCCCAACTCCCCAGCTCTGGGCCGCCCCAGCACCCCGGTTCTGCTGGAGATGGGGACCTCACAGAGGCCCATCCCCACTTTTGTGCACGTGCACACACACACACACAGAGGCACGCCTGGCACACACGTTCCATCTGAACTGTTCAGAATGTAAGATGCACCCTTGACTTAGGTTTATGCGCCTCATCGGAGGGGCTGCCTCCCTGGCACCACTAGCTGGGCAAAGTGCTTCTCCTCTGGAGAGGATGCCAAACCCTCCACTCATGCCGCCAGCCAGAGCCCCTCAGGCCCGTGGCAGACATCCAGAGGTGACCACGACCATGAAAGCAGACCTGGGGGCTCAACTCCAGCTGCCAGGGTCCCGGCTGTTCTCCACCGAGGGGGACCAACGAGCGTCCCAAGGGCTCCTCTGGAATCCTGCCAGGGATGACCGGGCACCACAGAAGCATCACATAGCAACGCGACCCGCTCCTCTCAGAGGCGAAGAGTCACCTTCCGTCACACGGGCCTGGCCGTCCCCCTTGGGAGGCTGAACCTAGCGTTGCTAGTACAGGGCCCTGTGGGGCACACAGAGGACGAAAGGGCTCGGATGGGAGGCCCCCTCCCCTGCCAAAGGGAACCAGAGGCTCCTGATTCTGCCAGAGCCAGAACTGGCTGCCCACTCTGCGCCCAGCCTCATGCCAGCTGCCGACCCACAGCTTGCTTTCTCTCAAGGGTGCCGTCTTGCCTCCCCTGTGTGGCCGGGGCCTCCACCCCACGGAGTGAGCGATTCAGAGGGAAGGCCAAAGACCTGCCCAGGAGGGGAGGCTGAGGGGGGGGAGCCCAGTGAGTCTCCCGAATGTGATCTCCCCTCCCCGGCCAAGGGGCCCCTCGGGCAGGAGCCAGCCATCCGAGCTACCTGTGGCTGTTTCCAGTCAGACTGGCATGCACCCAGCTCCTGGGGAGGGGCCCGGGGAGCCCTCGACCATCCCACAATTGGGAGGGGGAGGCCTCTCCCCTCCCCATGGACTCCTGGGGTGGAACCAAAGTCTCTGCCCCCTTTTGTTTTGGGGAGGACAAGAAGCCATGGAAAAATGGGAGAGTCCCATCACCCACCCCAACCGGGGGCTGCTCTGCCCACCAGTCTGCTCACCGACTAGGCAGCCACCCCTCTTGCTGGCCCTGAGTGATGATGGGGAGGGGCTGTTAGGAGGAGGAGGAGGAGGAGGAGGAGGAGCAGCTGTTCAAAGCTCACATGGGCCAGGGGCTCCCTGCTCTCCCAGGGAATGGCAGCCCCCTCGCTGAGGCCAGGGCCCCACCAGGAAGAGGAAGGCCCCAAGGCAAGGGGGGGCAAGGGAGGAGCGAGACCGGCTGCTTGGGCAGCAGAGACTTCTTGGGGGGCTTGGCGGCTGCCTGCCCAGCTCCAGAAAGGCAGCCTCAGGAAAGGCGGAGAGGAGGAAGGGGCCGGGCTCCCCTTGGCTGGAGGCGGTCAGGGCTTCACCCTGGATTCTTGTACCAAGTCTCTGAACTCCTTTATGGAAAGCTGCCTCCGAAGAGAAGCCCCTACCTCGGAGGGGAGGCCGGCAGGTGACGTCACAACCTGGGGGGCGATTTTGCATCTACCCTGTGCCTGGTCCACCCCGCGGGACTCTGTCAGACTCAAATGCCAGCCCCCCTCAAAGGCTGACCCCACAAGAAGAGGGGGGAGCAGGAGCGTCCCACCCACCCACCCCGCCCGCCTTGAACTCTGACCCTAGGAGCACAGCCAGCCCTTCCCCTCCCCCCCTTCCTTTCCCAAGAGCAACGGACACTCCAAGGGTCACTCCAGAGAGTGGGATTCCCAGACGGGCACTAGCCCACTCTTCACCCTCACTGGGGGGGGGGCGGGGGCGGGGAGGGCGTCCCTGAAGAGAAGGAAGACCCACACGAGAGGCCTGACCGGGCCAGCATCCCCTGGGGCCCTTCCAGCGGAGGAGACAGGAACGCCTCCCATGCCGTTTCATCTGTAGCTCAACCGGCTGCCCCAAAGGAGGACTGGCCTCTCCCACTCCGCAGATCTCCCCCCTCCCCTCCCCCCCTCCCCTCCCCCCCCCCCCGCCAGTTTTTCCACAGCCCTCCAGCATGATCTGTCGGTGGGAGCCAGCTGGACTCGGCCGGCAGGGAAAATCCCAGCTCAGAGCCTAAAATGGAAGAATCCTGTTCCCCTCCCTGGCAGTTCGGCCGGCTTTAGCCCCACTCGAAGATCTTCCTATTCACGGCTCTGGATTCCTTTGGCACAGAGAAGTCCGAATGGTAAGTTCTGGAAGCCCCCAGGCGGACCCCCATGACCCCATGACAGTCTTAACTCTGTCGACTTTTAAGGTGCTCGGACTTCCACTCCCAGAATTCCTCAGCCTGCCTGATGTCCACACCTCGTAAAGGTGACCCGGTGGAGAAAACCTGGCCTGCGCAAGGCCCCTTCCTACGCTGAGCCGTCCGGTTCTCCATTGCGCCTTGTGGTCAGAGGCCGCCAGCCCAACTCCCACCTGGGAAATTTCCCGCCCAACGTTTTCGTACAGACAGACAAGCTAAGCTCTTCCACGCATGCCCTGGCCTCTAATCATGGCTTGCAGAATAAACTAGAATGAGCCGAATTAACGGAACAATCCCTGTAACGTGACTGAGAAATCACATTGTGGGCCTGTGTTGGATGACCTCAGCTAATCCAGGTTTCACACAACGCCTAATTCAAACATCACACCAAACCACAGTTTACGCTCTCCTCTTATCCTAGTTTTTTTCTTCAAGACCTTCCCTGGCGGTTTCCTTTAATTTTATCCCCGGAGGGGAAGTTGACGAGTCCTCAACATGACTGTGTCATAAAGGGGGCAGCTGGAGGGACGTTGCTGCTTCCTGACGGAGCTGCGGCGTATCTCAGAAACAGATTCGTTTCCGGGGAACATCCGAACGTAAACCAGATGCAGGAAGAGACGAGGAAGACTTATGAACCCTGGTTCGTGCCAGCCGTGGCTGGCAAGGCCCAAGGCTCCTCTGCCGGGGTCCCTTGCCCAAGGATGGAGCGGAGCCAAGTCAGCCAAGGCCTGGGGGCCCCTCCATGCTCCGTCTCCGGAGTGGGGAGGAAGCTAAAGGAGGAAAGAGCTAAAGACCACAGCGCCCCAGCCGATGGTCAGCGGTTCCCATGGGTCGAACAAGGAAGTGCTCCTACCCGCCCCCCCCCCTTATCCAGTGATCAAATTTCTCGGCTGCCCCCATCCAAGCGAGCTCCGGGCAACTTCGCCAGGCAGGAAAACAAGAAAAACCGCCTGAACACGGGAGCGCAGAGAGCGCAGAGCCATGGTGCCCAGCAAGCAGGCGAGAGAAGCCCCTCCCCTCCCACCCCCAACTCAAAGGCCCACGGGCATGGAGTTTGGGGGCTCACAAGGGGGGGTTGGGGCGAGGGATTTTGTGTGGGGAGGGGAGAGAGCAGATGCCGTGAGAGAAGAGAGCCCAGATGACACTGACCCAAAGGGAGCCACTCCGTCCCACGGCACAGGATGGGCAGGTGCTGTGGGGCTGTCAGAAGCACCCCGAAACCCAGGAGGTCCAAACTCGCTCAGGTCCCATTCAGCAGTCTGCAGGCCCCCCCCCCCGCCCCCCAGAGCAGAACTGGACGGCCCTGCATGTCTGGCCTGAGCAGCCTCATCCGCCTTACTTGTACAGGTGAGACCCTGACCCCAGACGGACCCTCCCCCACCCAGCACAGGGGCCTCCTGTACCTGTCAAACAAGAGCATCAAGCCAGCCCCACAGCACAAATCAGGGGCTTTGGGCTCGACCCCTCCCCCCAAAGACAGGCTGCAGAAAAAGGAAAACCCCAGTGACACCACGCCACGCCCCCCACTCTGAAGGACCCACTACGAGGAACAATGGAAAGGAAAGCCCCCCCCCAAGAGGTCAAGCAGGGCCAGGAAAGTGCCCCCCCCCCAGCAGTGGGATCAATGAGACATCTCAGCCCTGTGTCCAGGATGAGCCCATTGGACACCCGGGCAGGCTGATCTAATGGATCCTGCATGGGCGGGTGGGGAGTGGAGAGGGCACCAGCAAGTCCGGAGGCAGCATGGTGGGATCTCTCTGTGCCAGAGATCCGATTGCAGCCAAGGGCTGAAGGGGCCCCACGGCCTTCAGATCACAGACCAAGAGAGGCGGAAGGGCTCCCTCCAATCTGCATCGGACCCTCCTTGGTTTGGGACACAGCCAGGCCACCCAGGGGACGGCCAAGCCCCAAAGCGGGGGTAGCAACTGTGCTAAGCCCCCTTGGTAACCCAGCCGCTCAGGGAGGGATGGGGCTGCCCTGTGGCAGGAGGGCAGGGTGGCCACACGCGACCCACTGCCCTACGGCCAAGGGCACACGAGGTCTCCCGCTGGCCATCTCTGGCACTCGGCCTAGGAAAAGCATCCAGGCTGCCTTGGCAGCACCTGCCCTCCCGCCAACCACAAGCAACCGCGGTGACTCCTGGCTCTCAAAGGGTGACCCAGGTGCTGTGGGGGCGAGGGCACCATTCCTCCTGACTCACTGGGGGTCTCCCACTGACAGATGAGGGGATGCCCTGGACCTTGCGCCAGCAGCCTCAGGCTCTTCCAGGCCGCAGGGCAGAAATTCCAGGCGCCAGCAGGCCCTGCCAGCCTCCCCCAGGAAGAAGCTGCTTCCCCCCTGGCCTCCATCCCCACCTGCCTCTCTAGGGGAGCAACCTGCACAGGCACCTGGGGGGCGGGAGGGAGGGAGGGAGGGAGGGGGAGGTCGGACGGCTGCAGCAGGACCCCGGTTGTCAGAACTAGGCCGGCCTGCAGGGCTTACTTGCAAAGCAGAGGCAGAACCCACCGAACATCACTGACACACGCGTGTGCACCTCCCACCCGGCTGTCACACACCTGCAGCCCCTGCCCGCCTCCGTGTCAGCTCCCAGGAGAGGCGGTGGGGGGGGGGGGGGGGCTTAAGGCAGGCAGGAGCCACGGCCCACAAGGCCCTGCTGCGTCTCCCCCCCCCCACACACACAGATAGGGCGGGGGGGGGGGCAAGGGGGGCAGAGCAAGCCCTGCAGAGGCCACCGGGGCAACGCAGCCCAACCTGCCCCCCCTCCGCTGTCTCTTCCGCCTTTCCCACCAACAGCAGTCCCCACTGGGGTCGGGGAGGGGGGGGAGGCCAGGGAACCGCAGGGGCCAGCCCGAGGGGCAGGAAGGGGCCAGGTAGTCCAAGCACGCCCAACGGAGCGACCCCCCTGCCCGCCGGGGCGCGGACCCTTTCTTCCCCTCCCGGACCCCCACCGGCTTCCAGCAGGCGGACACCCCCCCCCCCGGTGGCCGGGAGAAGCGCGGAAGGGGGACGGGCGGAAACACCGGGGCTCCCGGGGGTTAAGTTACAACTCCCATCATCCCAGGCGGTGCGGATGATGGGCACCTGAGTCCCGCCCGACTCTCCGGTGGGGGCGGGGGAAGCGGCGGGGAGCCGCATAAAAGTTCAAGCGGCTTCTTCGGAGGGGCGTGGCAAAGCGGGGGGGGCGTGTCCGAAGCGGAGGATAACGGAGAGGGCGGAGCCTGCGGGCAGGGAGATCCGCTGGGGGCGTGGCCGGAGGGGTAGGGGGCCTTCCGGGGAGGCGGAGCGGCGGCGCGTGCCGGGAGGGGGCGTGGCCGAGCACCTCACCCGCTTGCGTGGTGTCGCTGAGGTCCCAGCGCCGAGCCGCTCCTCCGGGGAAGTGCCTCAGCCGCCGTCCCGCCAGGCTCAGGCTGCCCGAGGCCACCGCTTCTTCCAAGGCGCGCTCGGGGCCCGGGAGGGGGCCGGGCAAGGAGGGGGAGGGCGGGGGCAGCGAATCGGCCCCGCCCTCGCCCGCCGCCATCCCGCAGGCTCCGCTGTTTCCGCTGCGGCCGTCGGGCGCCGAATGAGAGCAGGGAGGCAGAGACACCGAGACCCCAGCCAAAGGGGGCGGTGCCAAAAGGATGGCGTTCGCCTAGGAGAGGCCGGACGTACGGAAAGCGACCAATTAGAAGTGCCCTGGCCGAGACGTTCCACGCCCGACAGCCAATCCCGTTGAAAAGAGCTGCCTGAAATCTTCCTCCTCCTGCTCCAATCCAATGCCCGGGATGGAAGGGAACTGGGACGCGTGAGAAAGCGTCTCGGTCCAGCCAATCGCTTACGAGGGAGGCAGATTTCCCCCCCCTCCCCCATCCAACTTGCCTGACCGACACGTGAAACTCGCGCACGTGCCTCCGTCGCCCAATCAAATTCAAGGAGGAAGGTAGATAAACGATTGGCTTAGCAGGCGAGCCGACAGCGGGCGTATCACGGCACGTAGAACCGAGCGAAGGCGGGCCTCCCTCTGACGGAATGGCCGAACAGCCAATCGACTGTCAGTTGGCTCCTGGCGGTAAGCGGTTGAAAGCCGAGGGAGGCGCGATCAGCCTCGATAGGGGAGAATGGCAGCCAGAGCAGCCAATCATCGGTCACAAGGCCTTTCACTGCAGCTCGCCGACCAATCGGGACAAAAGGCGCCTCAGGGGAGGAGGCGGGCCCAAACCGAGAGAAATTGGCGTGGGCGAGAGGTCTTCGGGGCATAAGCAGAGCGCCTCGGCCGGACGCCGGGTGAAAAGCCCCAGATGCAGCGTAGCCGTATAGCCAAAACTCCCGAAAGGCCCCCCGCAGGCTCCCCAATGAGCGGAGGAGCGCTGGTCCTCCGCGGGGAAACGTTCGCGGCGCTCCACTTTTTGAAAATCATTTTTTAAAATCCCACCGTTACGAAAATAACCCAGAACGAACCTAACGCTCCGCCCTCCTCTGTTCCCCGGCCGGGACGGAGAGAGGGCCCGGCCCGGCCCGGCTTTCGCTCCAGGCAGCAGGATTAGAACTCGGTCCCCTGGCCGGCCAAGCTCTCCCCCGGGCGGCCCCTCCAGAGGAGCCCAAAGGACGGCGGAGGGAGGCAGCCTTTCGGAGCGCAGGGTTTTTTCCTGCCGCTGGCCGCTGCGTGTGGGGACTGGACTAGATGACCTCCGAGGACCCTTCCTACTCTTATTATATAATGTGGTCCATTTTAAACGGGGAGGACTTCGACTCCCAGAATTCCCCGGCCAGCTTTGCTTCTGCCGCCCAAGAAGGGGGTCCCTGGGAGCGGAAGGCCAAGAAGGGGGTATCGCTCTGCCTACCGAGTCCCGGGGAAGGGGGCTGATCCCATGGAGCCGCCCCCCCCTCCCCCCGGATCCCTCCCCGGCCTCCCTAGAGGCCTGCAGCCCCACAAGCAGGCTCCCTGGGCCCAGAGCATCCTGCACCTCCACCGGCTGCAAAGGGCCTCTGGGCTGGCCAGGAGGAGGAGGAGGAAAGCCCAACTTGGACACCCCTAACCACTGTGGTGGTGCTGGGGGGCATTCTCTTCATATTTATTTATTTATTTATTGTATTGCATTTGTATACCGCCTCCCTCCCAAAGGACTCGAGGCGGTGTACAGCCCAATAAAAAACAGAAATATAAAATTAAAAACCAGTTTAAAAATACAAATAGAAGTGGCCAATCAGTTAAAACCCAATGTAAAAACAGTTAAAATTATAATTGATTAAAAATTTAAAACTAATTTAAAGACAAATTTAAAACCCCATTAAGTACTAGGCCAGACCGGCTTGCTGAAATAGATGGGTTTTTAATGTGCGCCGGAAGGTCCGCAGGTCCGAATCTCCAGGGGTAATTCGTTCCAAAGGGAGGGTGCACCCAGAGAAGGCTCGGACCCTCGGGGCTGTCAGACGGCGCCGTCCGGACAGTGGAACCCCGAGGAGGCCCACCCTGTGGGAATGCACCGATTGGCTGGAGGCTGATGGTGGCCACAGACGGTCCGGTATGTGGGACTTGCCCTTCTCCTGGGATTGGGCCAGGATGCTTAGCCCGGGCAGGGGGAGGGGGGGGCTCTTGGCTTCCCCTCCTGAACGGAGCCCCTGCCTTCCCTGCCTGCTTTAGGCTGTAATTTCCGCATCCTCTGGACAGCAGCTGGGAATGCTGGATGTAACATCTAATACAGGTGGTCCTTGATTTACGGCTGCACTTGAAGCCAACACTTCCATTGCTAAGCAAGACGGTGGTTGAGCGAGTTTTGCCCCACTTTACAACCTTCCCACAGTTGTTAAGTGAGTTGGCGCAGTCCTTAACTGAGTCATACGGTTGTCTAGTAAATCCGGCTTCTCCGTCAACTCGGTTTGTGGCGGAAGATCGCAGGTGGTCACAACGGGGCATTGCGACAGTTGCCAAGCGTCCAGATTTTGATCAGGTGACCACAGGGAGGCTGCAATGGTCAGGTGAAAAACGGTCATCCATCCCCCTTTTTTTTAGTGCAGTCGTAGCGTAGATTTGAATGGTCACTATATACGAATGCTTGTTCAGTTGAAGACTGCCCGTATGCCAGGAAGTGGGGGAAACCTAAGTCGCGTGGGGCTGTGTGCCTTCACGGGGTTGCCTTGAAGGAGGCTGCCTCGTGCAACAAAAGAAAAGGGCCAGGTGGGGGGGGGGGGGTGTTTCAGTTCATGCCCGGTTGGCGGCCCAGAAGGGAATAATGCCTTCTGCTGCACCACCCACCCACACAGCACCTGACTCTGGCATCTGTCATGGCAGCAGTGCTGCAACATTGTGTTCGTGTAAATTGAGAATAGAGGAAAGAACCCCAGGAGCTTATGAACCGGTTTCGTGGGGGGTGGAGGGGGGGTGAGCAAAGGTGGCTGTTTGGATAGGGAAACAACAACTGTGCTACAGGGTTCAAATTGCAGTGTGATTACTAATCGAATTGCTCACCACTATGGAGGCTCCTACCCAAAGATCACGAAAGCTTTTCCATGGATTTGTCAGTCTGGAAAGTGGCTAACGGATTCCCGCTGGCCTCTATCGACTAACGTGGTTTTAATCCCACAACTGCGTGTGAGTCTTGCGCTTTCACTCTGTTTCCTCCCTTTCTGATTCTCAGGTTTCCTCTGCCGCTGCCCACTGAAGGGGAAGCTCCAGCCCGTGTGGGACCCGGGGAATTGCAGCTCGGCCTTTGAAAGTAAGAAGACCGAGGGTAAGGATACCCAGAGTGCCGGCAAAGGAGAATGTTCGTAGCTGAGGGCTGAAGCCCAGGGTGGCAGCTGGTGGTGGCGAGACCCGGGTTCAGGCGAGAAGCTGGAAAGAACCCAGATGGCTCAGAGCCCGGGCACTTCATGTTCTCAGGAATAAGATTCTGACTGGAACCCCGGCAGGCTCTAGAATTCCCAAGTTCTCTGCCAAGGCAGGGAATCCAGTGGGTGGACAGGGAGCTTTTCATCTGAAGTCAGCAAGGGGCTGGGGAAGAGCCAGCTGTTCTTTCTGATCACCTTTGACAAATGCAAATATTTCCATAATGTCTTCAATACACTTGGGAAGCTTTGAAAAACAACCTTCCCAATCACTTAATTCCCTCTTACCTCCCTCCCTCCCCCCCAAAATGACCTTGTAAGAATTTACAGGAATTAAGGCCTCCCAATGACTGCAAGTAGCACAGTCTGCAATGAAGACACCCCCCCCCCCCCCAAGGAATCCTTTTTCATCAATAGCAACAACCCCAAATGCAGGCCGGAAAGAGCTCGGCCAGGCATTCTTCCGGAGAAAACTCACGATGAATGATTTCAAGGAGGAAGGAAGGCCGGCCGTCCTCTGGTTCCCACCCTTTAATGCCCCTTGTGCAGCCATTTGACAGAATCTCTCGGCACAGGACCAGGCAGAGCCCCTGGGTCTGTGGGACCCCTACCCCTCAGGCTAATCTTTGACCCGAAGACTAGATCGCTCCCTCTCTTTCTCTGGTGTCCAGCTCACAAAGCTTGCCCCAGATGGGTGCTGATGTCACAGTGCCCCAGTTACCAGGGGAAACCCAGTCTCTGTGAAGCCATCAAGACGGCCATTATCACATAGGGCTATGTCCCCCAGGGTGACAGGCTTGGTGGGCAGAGGCCTTCAAAAGCCTTGGCCATGCTGGGCTCAGCAGCAAGGGTGGGTCTGAGAGCTCACACCCACCGCAGAGTCTACGGCTGGGTGGGCAGACATGAGCGACAGGCGCATCGCCCGGAAATTCAGGAGGAGAAAGCCCCCGCGCTTCTCCCTCATCTCTAGCACGGAAGAGCCTTTGCTTGGAGTGAGCATTTGGAGCCCAGGGCGTGGAGGAGGAGGAGGAAAACCAGGAGGAGGAAGTGCTGGGGGGAGGGGGAGGGGGGCAGGAAGATGCTGGAGAGGGGAGGGGCTTTCTCTGTGAGCTTGGCTTGCAAAGTTCCCACTTTCCCCCTTCCTCGTTTGCATATGCAAATTAATTTACAAGAATTACGCTCCTTCCTTGAAAGCTGGACAATTCCGTAGCAATGGACTTTTATTGCAAAGGTTGTTACTTTTAATCAGAACAAGTTAATCAGTCCCGTGACTCACAACCTTTTGCAAAAACCTCGAAAAGCAGACTCAGTGTGGAGTTTGGCAAATTCGACTGACCTTATTTCAAAATGTTTTTAGATCCAAGTAACAGTACAACAGAGCAACTCCCCCCCAAAAAAGAAGGTAAACTTAGGTCCTAAGTGTGCAAAAACAGTTCTTATGAATCAGCTATAATGAAGTTGAGTCATTTTGCAGACACCTAAGGCCTGTTTCCTCAGAAATTAGGAGTTCCCTCTTTACATGGTCAGTCCTGCCACCTGGTGCCCGTTTCAGGAAATGCACCCAGGGCTTTGCGTTCCCCTCCCCCTCCTCTGGCCAAGGAAGCAGTGTCCCCTGGGCTTAATTGACCACGGCTGCTGCTTCCATAAAGAACCTGAGGTTTCCGCGAGGTCAGAGGTTGAGCGCCTTCTCTCCGAGTTTTAGAAGTAGCAGGAGTGAGGAGGCGGATGCTTCTTGCTTCTCTTTTGCCTTTCCACGATGGTATGTCAGGCAGGAGTCTACCAGGTAGCGCACAGCCTGCCAGGGAAGATCTCTGGAGCCGCTGCTAGGGGCCCTTCGGAGCCCTCCAGACAGGAAGCGGGAGATCCAGGATAAGGGGGCCCTTGGCTCCTCTCTTCTGCCTACAGCAGCCCAAGAAGAAGCGGCGCAGCTCCTCCACGGAAGCCACGGAGGACAAGAAGCCCAGAGGAGAATCCGCCTCTATCCAGCTCTTCCCTCCTGAACTGGTGGGTGCGCCTGGGCAGAAGCAGCGAGGGGCCATGGAGGCTGGGCCCCAGGAGGGGGGCCGGGGGATGCATCCTGACCGGCTCCCGCTCCTCTTCCAGTTGTACTACATCATCTCCTTCCTGCCAGTAAGGGACCTGGTGTCTCTTGGCCAGACCTGCCGGTACTTCTATGAAGTTTGCGACAGCGAGGGGGTCTGGCAGCGGATCTGCCGCCGTCTCTCCCCTCGGCTGCGGGATGAGAATTCGGGTGGCAGCCGGCCGTGGAAGAGATCGGCCATCCTCAACTGTCAGTATAGCATAGCGTGGTGGGAAGGGAGGGGGGGAGGAGGAGGAGGTATCCTCCAAAGGAGGGCAGCGGTCCCGCAGGCAGGACAAGGGAAGTGGACCAAGGCCACGATGGCTGCATCCCCAGGCCCCACCTGGAAGGAAGAGCTCTTGCCCAGTCGGCTCCTCCAGACAGACCCAATTTCCCTGCCCTTGGGCCTCTCTGTCCCACAGACACCAAGGGCTTGTACTTCCAGATGTTCAGCGGCCGGCGGCATTTCGTCAGCAAGACCGTGGCCCCCCTTCTCTCGCACGGCTACCGGAAGTTCTTGCCCACCAAGGACCACGTCTTCATCCTGGACTACAACGGCACGCTCTTCTTCCTCAAGAATGCCCTGGTCTCCTCCACCATGGGCCACATCCAGTGGCGCCGGGCCTGCCGCTACATGGTGCTGTGCCGCAGTGCAAAGGACGTAGGTGCCAAGGAGGAGGAGGAGGGGGGAGCCAAGTCCTCCGGGCGTACGTCTGGCACACCTGGTGTGCAGGGGAAACACCGCTGCCCCTTTCAAACCAGGAATCCCCTTCTCCTGTTCTGTGCCCAGTCTCTCCTGCCTCCTGGGTGGGTTCTTGGTTTCTCCTGAACCAAGAAGAGTGGAACCACGGGTAGAAAAGAGGGAAATGCCCGCTTGAGGGGTCCCCCTTTCTGCCGGCTGGCTGCAAGCCAATTCTGCCCTCTCCTCTCTGCCCTACAGCCGAGGAGAGGAGACTCGCTCTGCGGCCTGTCTCTTTCCGGAGAGAGCTACTTGTGGCCAATGCCAAAAGAGGCCGTGGGGGTCGATCCCAAGCAGGAGACACCTTGCGAGGGGGCTCCCCAAGCCCCCAGGGGTTTCGGTCTGACTGCTGGCCACCCCTCCCAAGTCTCCTTCCTCTCTGGTCCTTTCTACCACAAGTCTCCCCCGTGGAGCTGCCTCCTTTACCCGCCAGGGCTTCTGAACTAGCCTGTCGGCATTATACCTTGTTTGCACAGCGTCTCTGGTGCCCTTAAAAGGGAAAAGGGGCCGGCCTTTGTGAGCCATTCAGCAAGAGATTTTGACAGTTGCACCCAAGCAGGCCTTGTTGGCTGGGTCACGAGGAGGAGGAGGAGGATGTGTTCGGAACAAGGACGCCCCCTCTGCCCCCCCCCCCCGTCCTCTCCCGGAGGGCCGCAGCCCATGCAACCCCAGGGGGGAACGGGGGCAGCGGGAAAGGGACCAGGTGGTTTCTAGCTGGGACCGGAGAGGGAAGCTTCCCCCTGGTGCCTCCAGGCCCTCCGCTCTGCTGGCTCTTTGGGGGACTCCGCTGCTTCTTGGCCTGGCTCCCCGGGCTCTGTGGGGGGGTGGGGGAGGGCCCAGGGGCAGCCGCTCTTGGCCTGCTTACAGCAGAGGCTACTTCCCTCTGAGGTGGGACACAGAGCCACCCTCCCCTCTGGAGGACTAGTCTAGTCTGGGGGCTCCTGGGGGGCCAGAGGATGCTTGGGGGCCTTCTCTGAAGCAGTTAAATGCAGCCTCCTTGATCCCTACCTGGGATAATATCTCTTCCGGGAGGAGCAAGCAGCCCCGGGTGGGCGGGGGGGGGGGGAGACGACACAGGGGGAACACCCACAGGTTGTGGGAAGCCGCCTTTCCATCCCCCCCCCGGGGGGATTGGCTGCAGCCTCCTGATGCTGGGTGCCCCTCCTGCTTCGCAGTTTGCCACAGACCCCCGCAACGACACCGTGTACCGCAAGTACCTGTACGTGCTGGCCACCCGGGAGCAGCCGCCCAGCCCTGCCTTGGGGCGCAGCGAGGGCTCCGGCCCGGCCACCGGCAGCCGCCTCTGTGACTGCGTGGAGGTCTACCTGCAATCCAGCGGGCAGCGCGTCTTCAAGATGACCTTCCATTTCTCCATGAAGTTCAGGCAGATTGTGCTGGTGGGACAAGAGACCGAAAGGTCCCTCCTGCTCCTGACAGGTGAGAGAGCGAGGAGACCGGGCACGGGAGCCATGGGGCGGGGGGAGGGGGGGGATGCAAGCAGGACCTCCGTCGGGGATCCTCCCCAGCATTCAGCCATGGGGGGAGGCGGGGCGTGGAAGAGCCTGCTGCTTTTGCACGGTGCTGCTTGCCCTTTCCCACAAGCGCAGAGTCCGTGTCCTTGAGCATTGGCTGGTGTGGCCATAGAAGGAAGGAATCAACCGACCGGCTTGTCACCCGAGCGAGCCTGAGGCTTTGGGCCGCGTGCGGGAAGGGACTGGCCCAACGTGCCCCGCCGGCTTTCGTGCCCCAGGCAGCAGGACTCCCCAGCAAAATATTCTTCCCTGCCATCACCTGCCAGGGTGGAATTTATCTCTTCACAGAGGAAGGGAAAATCTACAGCTTGGTGGTGAATGAGACGCAGCTGGACCAGCCCCGGTCCTACACGGTGCAGCTGGCCTTGCGCAAAGTGTCCAAGTGCCTCCCGCACATCTCCGTCCGTCGCATGCACTCCAACCAGAGCAGCGCCGTCTACCTCACAGGTAACCCCGGGATGTTCTGCTGCCTTGCTGGCCCTTTCGGCCCAAGGCCTCCCTGACCCACATCTGCTTTTCTCGAGAGCTGCTGCCTGGGATGATTCTGCCGGACGGGTGGCTGTATTGGGGTCTTTTAAAAATAAATGAATAAAGAAATAAATTGTAGCCTTGAGAAGGAGGGGAAAGACGGCCGCCCTTCTGCCCCCCCCACCTCCCTTAGCTGGGCTGGGCGCTGGCTCAGAGCCCCCTCTGGTCTCCCCACGACAGGCGAGGGCACCGTCTACTTCGAGGTCCACTCCCCCGGGGTTTACCGTGATCTCTTCGGCACCCTGCATGCGTTCGATCCGCTTGATCAGCAGATGCCCCTGGCCCTTTCTCTCCCAGCTAAGGTAACCCATTGGGGGGGGGGGGGGGCGGCTCTGCCTTACCTGGACCCCACTGCGGCCGGCAGGCAAAAGGCCTCCTGGTAAAGCCAGCAGGAGATTCTGGGTGGGCAGGAAGCAAGGAAAAGGCCCGGGCTTCCTCCCCTCCCCCACCCCATTCCCTCCCTTCCCTGTGGAGGAGCCCCATTGCGCTCTCCTTTCTGGGTCCTGGGGTGTCTGTCTGTCTGTGTGTGTGTGTGTATCACACCGAAGCCCCAGACTTCCACTTTCAAGGCTGTGATCTGAAACCTAAGTTGCCCCCCCCCCCCCATCCCTCCTTGGGATGAGCTCCTGGGAGAGAAGGCCGCGCATGCGCAGAGGCACCCTTTTGTATTTTCACTCTGCGACCTTTCCACGTTCCCTAGCGCCCCTCAAGGCCGGCTCTCTTGCCCCCCCCAGTCCCCCTCCCAGTCCGGCTCAGGCTCTCTCAGCCCCACTCGCTGCCCCTCTCCCTCCTCCACAGGTGCTCAGCTGCGCCCTGGGGTACAACCACCTGGGTCTGGTGGATGAATTTGGACGGATTTTCATGCAGGGAAACAACCGCTATGGTCAGCTGGGTACGGGGGACAAGATAGACCGCGGGGAGCCTGCCCAGGTACAGTTCAAGCCCCTCCCCCACCCACCCCATTCACACACACCAGCGGGGGGGGGGGGGTCTCACGCACAGGGAGGTTCCTGTCTGCAAGCCAAGCTGGTCGGCAGCTTCCTTGCGGCTCTTGAGGGTTCTGGGTGTCCCTACGCTTGTCTAGCCAGGAATCCTTCATCTTGGGCCAGCTCTCTGCCCATTTCATGGGGGGCTGGGGGGGGGGGGCTGTGTGTGTGTGCAGGCAGAGCCCTCAGCCCTGCTGGAATGCCCTGTTGCTGCCCCACGCAGGTGCACTACCTGAAGTGGCCCCTCGACCTCTGGTGCGGCCTGAACCACACCCTGGTGCTGAGCCAGAGCGGGGACTTCAGCAAGGACCTGATGGGCTGCGGCTGTGGGGCAGGGGGGCGCCTGCCAGGGTGGCCGAAGGGCAGCGCCTCCTTTGTCCGGCTGCAGATCAAGGTGAGGAGAGGGGCCGGGAGGAGGCATTGCCCGCCACCCTCCCCTTCCTGGGCCCCAGAGTGCCAGCCTCTTTCGCCAGGCCTTCCTAACCGCCACCCCCCCCCCCGCGCCCGTGCAGGTGCCCCCCTGCGCCCGCCGTATCTGCTCCACCCGGGAGTGCCTCTACATGCTCTCCAGCCACGACATCGAGGAAGCGCCCACCTACCGGGAGCTGCCGGCCAGCAAGGCCGCCGTGCCCCCCGGCGACTCGGAAGCGCTGGCCGCTCGCACCTGCGAAGAGTACCTCAGCCAGCTGCACAAGTGCCCCACGCTGGAGGGGCGGATGGCCAAAATGAAGGAGGCGGTGGGCAGCATGCCCCTCATGACCTTCCAGAAGGACTTCTTCTGGGAGGCTCTGGACATGATCCAGAGGGCGGCCGAACTGCGGGAAAGCCCCCCGTCCAGCTAGCTCACGGACCGCGGCTCCCTCTGGCCCCTTTCCTCCCCCCCCCCCATATCCTACCCTTATACGCATCATGGATCATGATTGACAGATAGAGAAGACTTCGCACTGAACAATTGGGAATAAATAAAGCACAAGCGCACAGGAATCGCAGCCTCTGCTGAGCCAGGCAGGGGAGGGGGGGGGCAGGGTTGGAGGGGGGGGGGACTGAAGGGAAAAGGCAGGTCACTGGGGCGCCCCCTGGAGGCTTTTCGGCTGAATGCCTCCTGCCGGGACCAAAAGTCTAAGGAGAAAAACTAAGGACAGAAGAAGCAAGAAGTGTTGCCCCGTCGCCCTGTGGGTTGAGCACCAGGCACAGCTAGGCAGGCCCCGGGGGCAGCCACCCACACGGGACCTCTAGCCTTGGAGGCTGAAGGAGGGGAAGGGTCTTCTTCCCATCGGAGCCACAGCCAGCCTGGAGCCTCATCCCTTCGGAAAGCCGAGTCTTCCACTGCAGCTATTTTCAGTCCCCCCTCTCCCCCCCTCCTGTGCATGAAAGACAAAAACTGGATTTGCACTGATACATTTCGGGAGACCCTCCCCCTCCCTGCCAGCAGGGGAGGGGCTCAAAGGGTCCATTGGCTATTTTGAAGCCAGGCACTGGATGGGACAGGTCAAGGCCCAGCCGGGCAGATCAGCTGTGGCCCCTGCACCTCGTGGGGGCATTGCTGGCAACAGTGGGGGGGCAGCTTTCTGTGGCCCCCACCAAGGCTTTCAATTCTGAGGCTCCTGCCAGGCCTTCCTCTTGCGAGCCCCACCTGTTCCCCTGCAGTCCTGTGTCAGCCCTGCTTGGGGGGAGTGGCAAGCCCTCTGCAAAAGGTGTGTCCTGGATTCGAGTCACATCTCTTCATTTCATGGGCTTGAGTGGCAGCTGGGGGGGGGGAGTCTGCCTCCTCGGTCCAACTTCTCGGCTTTGCTCTTGTCCTGATAGCGGCCACCATGTACCCAAACCCTGAACCAAGTGACAATATTGGCAAGCAGTGCCAGCAGCATCACCCCAAAAGTGGAGAGGAGGGGGGGGGCTTCCACCAGCAGCTCCATCTCCCCCTGGATCATGTGCAGCTCGTCCAGGATGCTCAGGAAGGAGCAGCGGTGGAGCCAATGGTGGCTGTGGCCCCACGTCGAAATTCTTTGCCTTCCTGACGTTGAAGATCCCGGAGGCCAGCAGACAGAGGCAGCGGCTCAGGAAGAAGTCACCGGCCCCCAGAGCACTCTTGCAGTGGGTGCTGCAAGCAGGCCAGAGTGTAGAAGAGGGCCACTAAGCAAGACTGCAGGGCCTCAAACCAGGCGCCCGCGCGGCTGGCTGCAGCACAAAACTGGCGGGCATCCTCCAGGCAGCCCAAGGAGAAATTGGCTGGCCCTGGGGCGGTGGGCCAGGCTTTGGGCAGGCGGACATAGTAGAAGGAGGCCTAGGTGGCACCCATACTGCCCTAGTTGATGTAGAAGCAGATCTCGTGGATGGGCGTTGAAGAGGCGCACCACGCTGCAGGCGCCCAGGCAGGAGCTCCAGAGCGGGTAACAGGCTGCAGAGGCCTGATGGGGGTGGGGTGGGGGCTCCAGGAAGTGGAAGGCAAAAAGGGCTACAAAGTGAATCCAGAAGTTGCCCGTCTCGTTGGGCAGCCGGAAGGCAGAGTGGAGGCCCTGGGCAGCCGAGGGTGGGCAGCGGTAGCCCCGCAGGATGAAGCGCTCAGCCACACCCAGGTCCACCCTTGCTGGAGCGCAGGAGACACGCCCAGAGGGACCCCCAGCAGTCCATCGAGGCCCCAGAACGCCGTCAGAAAGAGCCCATCCGACCGAGAGGTCCTGGGGAGCCCACTGGTGGTCGTGGGGCGGGCGGGCACAGGTGTGACCACTTGAGCTCCGCGCCCAAAGCCCAGTGGGGCCAGCAAGCGCCGCTTCTCCGTGCAAGGAGTGGTGGAGGATGCGGGGCTGGGTGGGCTCCCTCGGCTGCTCCGTCCTCCCGCTGGGCGGTTGAGGGCCCAGGGTGGGGAGCGACGGGGGCATCCTTCCTTCCAGGCTCCGCAGGGGGAAGCAACGGGGTGACCAGCCTCGATCCTGGGGTAGCCGAGGGTGGAGGGCGCGCGAGGCACCGGTGCCAGGCAGCCTCCTGGAGGGAAAGTCGCCCGGTGCAGGGATGCCCGTTCGTGCCGCAGGGAAGTGAAATGGCTCCTCGGGCTGCTGAGCGACTGCCAAGCAGCAATCTGCGCTGAGGAGGAGCGAAGGGCCGCAGACGCCCCGCCCCTCCGATGGCTCCGAGCCCCCGTCCCCACTTTCCCCATCCGCACGGATTCCTCCCGCCTCAGGTCCCCCCTCCCCCTTTCCCCTCCGAGGCCGGAGCAGGCTTGAAAAGGAGGTGCAGAGAGAAGGACCCCAAAACTGGCTAAGCTTCCCCTTTCCTGGGATGCAGCTGGGACTCCCCAAGGTCTGGAAGCCCAGGAGGAAAAGTGGGGCTGGGGCCTTTCAGATGAGCAGGAACGGGGGGGGGGGCAAAGAGGAAGGAGCTGAGGGGCAGCAAAGTTGGCTCTGGGTTGCAAAGGGAGGGCCAGGCATCCCCTAGCAGGCTGGGCCGCCCTGGGGACTATTTGGGGCCAGTGAAGTCAGCCAGAGGGGCCTGCTGCCCCTCTCCCAGTTAAGCCCTATCATCTTACCCAACCCAGGAACAGGGTCTTCCCAGTGATGGCCTTTACTGCCCCCTCTCACCCCGCTGATTTTGCACAGATTCCTGGGGACCTGACCTGGCTGTCGGGTAGGAACCCCCGTTGTGTTTCTTTCTGCTATGGGCCGTCCTTCAGATCTCTGCTTCCATATGCATATTTTTAATTTTATCTTTTATAAACCGCCCAGAGTCCTTGCTGAGTCTGGCAGCCTCAAAATTGGAATACTAAATTAAAATGAAATGCTGCTGTTGCAGACTAGAAGCTGAGTTTTCTCTGCCCCAAGGTGGGGGGCCAGGATCTTCCAGCGCAGTCTGTTTTTAGAAAGCCCCCCCTGCCCCCCACTCTAGTTTGTTGGGAGCCCTCCGCTCCCCACCCCCACCCGAAGGGCAGCTGGGCCCCTGCTCTCCCTGGCCGGGTGACTTCAGGACAGCAGGAACAGTCCAGACTCCAGTGTCTCTGGCTCTCCCCAGCCCCACATGTGCCACAAGGGGGCGCTCAGGCCCTGCTCTCCAAGCCTCGGGCCCTTCTGGATGGGAAGGAGGGAGGGGGAGGGGACAGACTCCCCACTTGCTGGCCACGGCCCAGGCCTTTGGGGCAGAGAGGACAGGCAGGGATCCTTGCCTTGCACTCCATCACTGCCCCACTTTGCCTCCAGCTGCCAGGGGGGCTGGGAAGGGCCAAGCGCAGCCGTGGCTCCCTCCCCTCCATCAGCCTCCACCCGTTGCCTGCAGCCCGGCCCACTGAACCTCCCTCCCAGGAACTGCCGCCAAGGAGAAAACCCTTTGGGGAGCTGCTCTTGGGAGTCAGGAGGGGCAGCCGGGGGAGGCCACTGCCGAAAGAACGGGGAGCAGCAGCCTTTGGGACAAAGGACTTGGGGGCCAAGGAAGCGCCAGGCTGCAGCTTCCAATCCAGGCCGCTGTAGGAGAAATGCAACTCAGCTTCCACTGAGAACGGGGAAGAGACGGGCTGGCAGGGGGGCCGGGCCCTTTCTGCATTCTCTGCCCCCAAGCTGCAAGCTCAGGCCGGTCCAGTTTGGTGGCCATCCCTGGGCCAGGATCCCAGTTCTCAGAAATACATTCAGAAACTGGAGTAGAAAGCCGGGGGGGGGGGCGCTAGGGGAGGTGGGATGGCAGCCAGAACCACCTTTTCCCCACCTGGCCTTTCCAAGCACAGAAGGCGGCACCTCCCCCCCCCCTGCCCCTAAGCAGTAGGGCATCTACCATGTCGGGCAGCAGGGGGGTGTAAGAGGGAGCACCACGTCGTTGCCGAACAACAAAGGCTACCAGGTGTGTGTAAAAATACCTTTAAGACAGCAGTGCGGGTGTGAACAACGCAGAAGGCTAGGAGCCATTCCCCACCCTGGAGTCCATCAGCTGCTTCCCTGCCCTTTATTGGTTACATGGTGCTACTTGAGGGGCTTCCCCAGAGTAGGGGGGGGTCCTCAGGTGTGGTTCCTCCTGGCCCGGCTGGTGCAGGGGCGCTTGCTGAGGTTGGTGAGAATCTGCTGCTGCTGAGGCCGGGAGGGCACCACGAAGCTGGTGGGGGGCAGCTGCCCGCTTCCATCGGCCTCCACCTTCCCCATGAAGACGTAGCTGGCCCCTGCGGAGAAGAGAGAGAGAGAGAGCGAGAGAGGTGAGGCAGAGGAGGATCCAAACTCGGCTCAAGGGATGCACTGCGGGGCCTGACTCCCTTGCCAAATTTCCTGCTGATCTGTGCAGCTACTGTAGGCCTTCTCAGGGATTTCGGCCATTGTGCCACTGGTGAATGTTGTGTGGTTGCGCATTGTCAGAGAAGCAGCCTGCCGGCCCTCTCACCTTTCTTGAGAATGGGGCACTGTCTGCAGGGCACGTCCAACTGGAGGGTGGCTTCAGCTCCTTCCGGAGGGAGGCTCAGGGCCCCCGTCTTGTAGGTCTGGAGGAGCCTCACGGTGGCCGTCAGCCGGCTCCCCTCTCCTCGCTGGAAGGCCTGGACGGTGCCGGTGAGCACTGCAAACATTGGGGAGGGGGTGAGAGGCTGGCAGCAGTCTCTGCCAGGAGACAGGAGGTGCCGTGCAGAAATCTGGGACTTCGGGGGTTCCCCCACCCCCCCCCAGTTCTGAGATGACTTTGCTCCCACGACTGGGGGCTACGGTGCAATGGCTCCTGGTGTTGGCAAGGCTGGGGGATGGGAGGCAGGCAGATCTCCCCACACCCGGAAGACAAGCTCACCAAAATCGCTGGCACAGAAATTGCTCTGCAGGGTCCCCGTCCGTTTGCAGCGTTGTGGGCAGGTGATCTGACCTGGAGGGGGGAGGAGAGGAGCAGGAAGAAAAGGCCCGTAACCCACCCACCCCCCTTTGGCCTGGCCCAGCTTCACTGCTTAGAAGGCCAGCACTCTGCACATGTTCTGGCTCTTCTCACGTTTCCTGGTCCAGGCCGGCTTCAGCACCAGCATCTCCCATGCGCCCCTCCTGGGCTCAGGACATGGGCCAGGCTGGGAGCAAAGCAAATCCCCCCCCCCCCCGGCTCTCCAGGGCTCATACCTGCAGCGGGAGTTGTGGGGGCTGCAGCGTCAGGACGGGCTTGGGCTGTCGGTTTGGGGCGTGGAGCCAGCTTGGGTGGAGTTGCAGGCTTCCTGGGGGGTTTGGGCTTAGGGGGAAGAGGCTTCCTGCTGGCCTGCGTGGGCTTGGCGCCTGGGAATACCGGGATCACGGGCTGGACCCTGATGGTGTCCACTGGCTCATCGTGTCTCTTCATCACATACGAGGCAGAAAATCCGTCGGCCGTAACGCTGAGATCCGAGACAAACTGGACCAGAAGCTCATTGCCATCCGAGCGGATCGTGCTGCGGGGAAAGGTTGGGAGGAAGCATCCAAGTGCCTGTATGAACTGGACCCCGTGGCTGGAGTCCTTTTGGCGAGGGCGGCCCTGGGGGCCAAGGAGGGCCCGTTTATGGGAAGACCCTTCAGCTGGCCAAAAAGGAGGCTCTTCAGCTCCAGTGACACACCCGGTTTTGCTGATGTGTGTAAACAAAACATGGAGTTTGTTGGCGAACCTACCTGGGCGACTTGTCTCCACAGAATTTGCCAGCGCGGCGCGAGTCGTCTTGCTCCCCGCCGTTGAAGACGGCCACATAGTCGTATCGGCAATAGGTGTCAAACTCCACATCAAACTTCCCAAAAGTCAGGACGATCACCTAGGCCAGAGGAGAACTGAGGGGTCACCCTCCCGCTCCTCGCTTTTAGCCTCCCAACATTTGGGGTGAGGATGGAGGGCTTGCAATTCTCTGCCCGGAGCCTCCTGCCACTTTACCTGGTCCTGTGGGGCAATGATGTGCCAGGAGCAGCTGATGCCAGGTGGGTAGTCACTCTCAGGCCAGTTGGGGGTCTTGAGAGACCCTTGGCTTTTCTCAAGCTTCCCCCCACAGAACTGGTTTTCTGCAAGACAAGAAATGGGGGGCTACTGAGAAGAAGGAGCCTCTGGCAGGGTCTTCTCCAGCAAGTGATGCTTGTGGGGGGGGGAGGGAAGGAGAGGCCGTCAGTTCTTTTTATTTTTTTATTTTTTAATTATTTATTTAGATTTATCTGTCCGCCCATTCTCAGCAACTCTGGGATTTCTCATGCATAATGCAGCTGTCGGAGGGAGACTCTGACTTCCGGCTTTGCAAAGGGCCCATTCACCTCCTCCTTTTGGGTTCAACCCCCAACCCCGTCTTTCTGGGGTCAGCAGCACCTAAACTGAATATATGGAAGTGAATTTAGTACCAAGAAGCTGCACCGACAGGCAAGTGCCCAGGCCAGGCAGAGTCATGTTTTGGGGAGTTCCGGAGGAGAGAAGCCGAACTGTTCAAGTGCCTGACCCAACTCTGGGCACACATTCTCACATTCTATAAACCTGTGCCAGGCATGTGTGTAACCACGGGCAGGGGACTCAGCATTAATACACATGCCGGGGCACACCACTGGTCCAGGGCTCATACGGTCAGAGACGTCCAGGCATCCCAGCGGACAAATGTCCCCATGCAATCCCCCTGTACCTAGAAGAACAGGGAGCCAATCACGCTCGACTAAACCCTCTGGGACAGCCTACTTTTGGGGAGGGGGAGGGACCTAGACTGACAGCGCATGAAGCCGGAGGGGAAGAGCCCTCAAGAATGCTGGCTGAGCTCTCAGGGGGCCTCTGGGGCTGGGCTGCCAACTGGAAGGGGAGGGGGGAGGGGGGCGTCCTGCGGGGAGAGAGAGGCCGGTGAGGGGAGCCGAAGAGCAAAACATTCATTTTAGAGACCACAGAATTCTCGCTAATGACCAGTTAGGACGGAAGTGGAAGTGGGGAAGATGTTGAGCCTTGTCCAGCTGGACGTGGGAGGCAAAGAATGCTTGGGAGGGGGGCTGGGCTGCCGCTTTTTTCCTTGCAAGCCCAGCCAGACCGTCCATTCCCGAGACAGCAGCTGAGCTGCAGCGTTCACTACCCCCCCCCCCATGCCCTCCCCCAAAGCCAAGCCAAGTGCTGGTCTCCCTTCAGCGGGTTCGGAGACTGCCAGGCTGCAGCTGGGGAGGGGGGGTGTTCCCTTACCATCCCCAACAGGGCACAGCTCTTAAAAAGCCCAGGAGCCCATATGGGTGGCAGCCCATTTCGATCTTCCCTTTGGGTACCCCAGAAAACGTTCCTGGGACTGGTAGAGGGGGGGGGGAGAGGAAGAGAAAGCAGGAGCATCCTTGCTGAGAGATACACCCCTCCCTTGGCATGGGGGGGGGAAAGGAGAGGTGCCCCCAACCGGACTGAAAGGCCAGCTCCTCTTTCTCTCCACCCACCTCTGGCTCAGGACCGCCGATCCTCCCACCCTCCTTCCCAGCCTCTCCGGGAAACATCTGGGGAGCCAGCTGGCCTCCTGACTCAGCCGCAGGCATTCTTGTGGCCGGCCCTGCAGAAGGCCAGCATCCTGGGCCTGCCAGTTGCCCCCCTCCCTCCCACCCGCCTTCCTTGGCTTGGTGGCGCTTGTCCAAGGGCTGGAGGGTCACCCCAGCGGTGTTTGGGGCTCGGCGGCGGAAGGGCTCCGGGCGGGAAGCTGTGGGGGCAGCCCCGCAGCAGGGAGAGCCGCCCTTACCGTCCACGTGGGGGAGGCCTCCGCTGAACCAGACGAGGAAGCCCCGGCCCCCGGTCCCTTCGTCGGACACCATCCGCAGCAGCATCCGGTGGCTGGTGGCCAGGATAGCCCCGGGGCGGAAGGTCCCGCAGAAGCGGCCCAGGCGCTGCGACTCCAGGGCTGCGTGGCCGTTGAACACCTCCAGGTAGTCGTAGCGGCAGACCGGGTCGGGCTCCAGGTCGAAGACGCGGAAGGAGAGCATCACCACCTGTTCCTCGGGCACCTGGAGGGCAGAGGAGGACGTCAGCCTGGCCCCCTTCCCCTCTGCAGGCGCTGGGCCAGCGGGGGGCGGGGAGGGGAGGGGAGGGGGGGTGTACCGTGATGGTCCAGGTGCAGGTCTTGCTGGGCGGGTAGTGCTCGGGGAAGCCCTCGCTGGCCAGGTAGCCGTTGCTGGCATTGTGGTCGCCGCCGCAGAGGAAGACGGGCCTGCCGGTGAGAGGGGATAAGCTGAGCGACCTCCGACGCCTTCCCCCCTGACCTCCCGGCCTGGAGCGGATCCCCTTCCCTGCCGTCCGCTGGGCTTGCCTGCCTAAAGCCTCCCGGAGCGACAGCCCGTCCCTTCGACGGGGAGCTGGACGGACTGACGGGCGGGCGGGCGTACCTGGTCTGGTTAGTGACGGGGGCGGCCGAGGGGTTCTGGGCGCAGCTCAGCTGCAGCAGGCAGAGCAGTATCAGGGCCGGGAGGGCGAGGGGCATCGCGTCGGCGGCGTCGGGGCGCTTGGCGGAGCAGCTGCGGGGCCGGGGTGGGAGCGCTTAAGGCAGGCTGGCGGACCGAGGGGAGGGACCGCGGGACGTGGCGGCGAGGGGGGCGGGCGGGGGCGGGCGTCCGGGAGGAGCAGCCCCGACCCCGAAAGGCCCCGGAGCGGGAGAGGGCTGGCGGCCCTCCCGAGCATGTGCAGAGCGCTCTCGGCTACTGGCCCGGCGTTCCGAAAGCCGTCGGGTCAGCCCTCCTTTCGGGGCGCCCTCGCTCCTCACGGTGATCAGCCCGTCGCCGTTAACGAGAGCCCTGGCAAACCACGTCCCCCTCCCACCCCACCGTCTGGCTCTGAGCCGAGGGGGACCCCCAGGGAATGGGACGTGGCGGACAGCTCCTGCCAACCAGGAGGCGCGGGACTGGAGGGAGGGGGTATGCCGCCAATAGAAAGGCGCCGGGAGGCGGCGAGCCCGCTGGTGGCGCGCGGGGGTCCAGCCGCCCCCTCCGGGGCTGGGGAGTAGTTCAGGCCGAGCCTTTCCTGTGAGACTGCCTCTCCGCCTCCCTCAGGCTGGGATAGCCTCTGAGCGCGTCCCGAGTGCGCAACATGCGTTCCTGCCCGACTGGTTGGCAAACGGACCCCCGCCCAGCCCACGCAGCTCCCCTTCCCCGTCCCCGCCTGTAGGAATGCACAAAAGAAAAACCACCAAGGAAAACTGGTAAAATAACAAACTTCTGGAATAGAATTTCCTTTGGGATGGGCCTCACTTGGGGGGGGGGAGGGGAGCGATTTGTCAAAGCCTTGGGGGAAATGATGCCCCAGAGGGCAGGTCTTGCAGCAGAGCTATCTCCGGGGTGGGTGGGGTGGGGGGTGTCTGTCAGGTCTCTGGGCCGAAGGGTGGTTCCACCTGTGGACTTCAACTCCCAGCCCTTCCCCCAACAGCATGGGTGGCTCAGAAATTCTGGCAGCTGGAAGTCCACAGGCTTCAAAGTTGCCAGGGGATCATGGGCCCCCTGGCACAAGAGGCCAAGGTGGCACCCCTGGGAAGCGAAACAATGGCAACAGCTTCAAGGGCAGCCCCAAATAGACCACAGTAGTCTAGCCTCCCAACCGCAGCTGCCACCTGCCCTTCCAGCAGGGGCTGAGAGGACCTCAGATTATCCCTGACCTCCAGATGTCACCTGAGCATGGATGACCCCTGACTCTGAGTGGCAGGGGACTCAGCGCCCCCCCTTCATGAAGATGTTCTGGAAGAGTAAGAGACCCCTGGCTCTCCTTGTGCAGGGAGGAAGAGCACATCACCTTTCCTTCCACCCCCAAGCCTGGAAACCAGTCCAGGGTGGCATGATGGATGGTACTGACAGCTGTCAAAGCCACCTGGGCATCCCAGGCCAGTCTAGAGGCTCAGGAAACACCTGTCATTTGTGACCCCTTGAGCTGCAAGCAGACCCTCCCACCAGGAAGAACCAAACTAGTTTCTCTAAGGGGGGGAACTGCCCCCTCCCTCCAAGCCACAGCATTTGCTACCCGTGATCCATTGCCCGTCCTCTGCTTGGGGGGCTCGCTGCCCCCATGGCCCTGAGCTGCATCCCCTTCCCCAGGACTGGGGGATTTAACGTCTTCCCAGCCCAGAGAGCCAACTGGAGGCTTGCTCACCCCTATGGGCGGTCACTGCTGCCCCCTTTGCAGACGCTGCTACCCGCCCCTCATTCCTAGGAGAGATGGGGTTGCCGAGGCCACAAGAGTGGGAGGGCAGCTGGGCAATGTCCCCCCCCCCTCCAGATTCGGGATTTGGGGGTGTGGGTTGTGTTGCAGGATTTCCTCATTGTAGCTCTGGCTAAATCTCTGGGAGGCCCAGCCCCATGGCCTTGCTCCTGTGCTGCAGGGCAGCTGGGGGAGGGCGGACAGCAGTGGGGACAGCCAGGTCTGCTTCAGAGGGGGCGATCTCTCCCAGGGTCCCACCCCCCAAAGAGCTGGAGGCAACAGGGGGGATGCTCTGCCACCTTTATTGTTCAGGAATAGGTAGCCAACCAAAGAACACAGCCCCACATCTCCCCCTAAGCACCAAGACCAGAGCTGCAGATACAGCTGCCCTCAACCCCCAGCACAGCATGGGTACAAACCCTCCCGCCACCCCCCCCCAGGAACTTCTAGGGGGGGGTCTTCCGTGGGGGTGCTTGGATGCCTGCTTCCCCCAAAGCCTGATGCCCCAAATTGGGGAGGGATGATAAAATACTCTCTGAAGCGGGCCCCTCCCTCTCCATCCCCCCTTGGCAGAGGGGGAGGGGGTGCCCTAAAGTGGCAGAGTGCGATGGGGAGGGGGGGCTCCCGTGAGTCTTCAATGAATATAGGATCAGCAAGAACTAAGGGATTTTGTGCCCCCCCCCAGGCCCCAAATAGGATCTGAGGCTTCTGCACAGCCTTGGAACTATTACAAGGGGGGGTGAGTGGGGGGCCGGTAGCATAGTTTGGAGTTCTGCCTTTTTACCCCAAGAACGGATTTTGCTTCACACTCCAACTGCCCCTCCCTCTTTCGGACCCCCCTTTAGCCTCCAGTTAGGAGATCAAACAGGTCCATCGTCCCCAGCCCACCTACCACACAAAGCAACGGAAGCCCCCCTCCACAAGCACCTGCTGCCCTGGATTCCCCCATCGCCCCCCCAAGGCTGCTCTGGGGTTGAGTGAGGGGCTGCAGAATATCCCAGCAGCTGCGCCCAGGCAGGCCCCCATCCGGCCCCCCACCCAGGGGGCTGCACCTGGGCCCTACATCTACTACGTTGATCCAAGCAATTTGCGGCACAGCCCCCCCCCCCCCAAGGACCCTACAGACTGCAGAGACAGCGCCTTGCCCACCGGGGGCTATGCTGAGCCACCACCCCTTCTGCAAGAGGGCGGGGCTCCTCCTCACTGCCCTCTGGAAAGGGGGGGCGCAAGAGCAGCCATCTGGCAGAATCACTGAGCACCGGCATTCTCCTGCTGCAGGTTGGGCGCCGATCTCTGCCGGCGCATGCGCGGTGGGGTGTGGCCCTCCAGGGCCCCAGAACGGCGCTGCGGGTAGGGCTGGTGCTGGTAAGGGTAATAGTTATGCTTGCGTGGGGGGTGCTGTTCCTGCCCCCGGCCTTTGCTGCGCCTACCCCGTGGCCCCCCTTCCAGGGAGTGGCGCCTGGCAGGCTGTTTCAGCCGCGCAGTGGGACTGTCGTGGCTGTTGGGGCTGGGGGCCCGAGGTGTCTCCTCAATGGGGGCCCCTTCCTTCTCCTCGCCCACCATGAAGGCGGTGCTGGGGCCCCATGAGTAGCGGTGCTGCGGGTTGCTCTTGAAGGGGAAGCGCAGCTTGCAGTCCTGTGGGGGGATGAAGCGGCTGGGCCCCCTGCGCTGCTGCGGCTGCTGCGACTGCAGGTTCTGCAAGCGCACTTGCTCTTGGCGCAGCCAACGGAGGCGCCCCCGGCGGAAGGCAGGGTCCTTCTTCATCAAGCGGGAGACCCGGTCACAGGAGGGGCCCTCTTCTTCCTGGGGAACCAGGACATCCCCCAACTCCCCGGGCTCCCCCTCAGCCGCAAAAGCTCGACCCTCCTGTGCCAACAGCAGCGACTGCCACTCTTTCTCCAGCTCATCGTCTTCCTGGGGGGCAGAGAAATGGGGGAGATGGCAAGGGGGTCTGAAGGAAGGGTACTTGCCCAGAGTGGGGTCAGGCCCAACACAAGATGGGGAGGAACTATGTGGGCAGGGAGGGACGCTTGGTCAACCCAGAGGACTCTACACAGGAACAATCGGGGGACACCAAGGGTGCATGGTTTCTTCCAATTATTTACTGCAGGGGGTGAATCCAGCTCAAACAAGCCAGTTACACCCTCCCCCCTGGCACATCAGGAGGGGTAACGGGGCCTTGGAGAAAACCAGCTTCCCGCCTGGGCATCTGCTCACCTGGGTCGAGACGGGGATGACCTGCTCCATCTTCACCACCCGGTCTCGCAGTGCCCGGATCTCTTCGTCCTTCATGTTGTTCTGAATCTTCACTTCCTGCAGGATGTCCGTTAGCTTGTCAATATGTGCCCGGAGGTCGTTGACTTCCACACCTGGCGTGCTGACCCGGGTCTCTGTGTTTCCAGGCACTAAGTTGCCTCCCACGGGGCCCTCGGACTCGCCCACGCCCACCGTGTCCCAGACGTCCCTGGCCACAGCGCGCCAGCTCTCGCGCTCGTTGGGGTCGCGCCGACCATAGAGGCGGCAGAGTTCCTTCATCTTGACGATGCTCATGGCCTCAATCTCCTGGCGGGAGTGCCGGAAGTCGTTGAGGGCCACCTCATAGCAGATCTCCTTGACCGCCTGCATCTTGAGGTCAGCCAAGGTCAACCAGCGGGGGTCCTTGGCTGTCCGTCGGCGCTGTGGGATCTGGTACACCCGTAGTGGCTCCCGCCTCTTGCCTGAGCTGGGCAGGCCACAGCGGCGTACAATTGTCTGCACTTTGGTGGCTGGCAGCTTCTCCCGCAGTGAGGAAATGAGACGCCAGCTCTCCTCGCATGAGCGCTTGTCCGAATCGTCGCCACTGTCCGAATCTGCATACTGGGAATTTGGGGAAAGGGGGATCCATGTGGGTGTGGGTATGTTCAAGATCAACCTCAAGTGATTCATCAGAAACAGACATTAAACACAAATACTCCTTCTCTCACAATCACAACTGTGCTCAAAATTTCACTTATTGAGACAGTTGTTAAGAAGATTTGGCCCCATTTTATAACATTTCTTGCCACCATTAAGTGAAACACTGCAGTTAAATTAGCAATATGGCTGTAAAATGAATCTAGCATTGATTTTGCTTGGCAGAAGACAAAGGGGATCATGTGACTCCGGGATGCTGCGACTGTCATAAATATGAGTCAGTTACCAAGCATCTGAATACTGATTGTGTGGGAAATGGTCATGTCACTTTTTTAGTGTTGTCGTAACTTTGAATGGCCACTAAATGAAAGATTGCAAGTCAAAGACTACCTGTAATGCGTTGTACAGATAGTCCTTAATTTATGACCACAACTGATGCTGCCATTAGTGAGTCACGCCTGATTTTATGATCTTTGTGCTATGGTCGCTCTGTAAATTAGGCTGTCGTTAAGTGAGTCTAGCTTCCCCCACTGAAGCTGCTTGTGGGGAGCCAACTGGGAGAGTCCCGCGTGTGCCGGAGGGTCATGAAGAAGACGCCCACGTACCAGCCTCTGCTGTTCCAGGATCAAGTCCGCTTCCTCCTTCTCTCGGCGGTACTGTGTCTCCAGGTCCTGCAGCCTGACCCACAGGGGGAAAGACGGACGTTTAAAGGAGGACCCGGAGCAGCTTCAGCCACACAGAGCCCCCTGTTCCCTGTCCCCACTTCCACAGCAGGATCAAAGCTGCAGGAAAGCTCCCCCCACCCAGAACTTGGAAACAAAAACAGCCTGAGGAGGGGCTGGGAACCCAGCCTGTGCCGCAGGGCCCGCAGAGCGGGCAAGCCATGCCACCTGTGCCCCACAGCTGCCCAGGGGTTCGCCCACCTCTTCTCCATCTCCAGCTTGATGTCGATGCCCTGCTTCTCCAGCAACTCCCTCTGGGCAAAGTTCCAGTCCATGGGCTCCGCCTGGCCCTCAGGAGGCACGCTGCGCTCGCGCTCCATCCGGGCCTGCTCAGGGTGGTTGAAGCGGAACACGTGGTTCTTGCCCATCACCACGCGGTTGCCTGATCGGGGAGCAAGGCGGGTGGGGGGGAGGTCAGCTCTGGAAGGCAACACTTCCAAGGGGTGCTTAAATCATAGCAGCAGACATACAGACCGAGGAGGGAAGCAGACGGGCAGCTGAAAGGGGACCCCCAAAATTGCCCTGGCTAGCAACAAAGCCAACTGACTCGTTCAGGAGAGGCCCTCCCCCTTTTCCCCTTGGGTTGGCTGCCCACAGAAAGGACCCCCAAGCAGCGAGGGGGCACCAAAGATCCTTTGGGGGGGAATCTCTCCACCTCTGAAGGATTTTTGAAAGCCACGCAACCCAGTAACCCTCGGAGCAAACAGAAAGGAGGGGGTCTGAGGCTGCAGCCTCCTTTGCTCGAAGCCTCAGCTGGAGGCGCTCTCGGCAGCCCCCTTCCCTGGGCAGGACGGGCCCCCAGCACTACCTGATCGCAGCACCTGGGGCTCCATCACCTGCTTCCCGTTGACGTATGTCTCAGCCCCGCTGCACGGCTCCAGGGTGACCACAACTGCGGAGGAGATAGACAGGGATCAGGCCCGGGGACCTTGGGAGCCGCCCCACACTTGTGGGGCTGAGGATGGAGCTGTCCATGCCCTAGGTTGCCCCCTGAACGGCCCTGGTCCAAGGCCAATTTGGCTAAGTGCCAGGCACGGAGAAGAGTGGGTGGTAGCTGGACCTTGGGGTGGGCAGAATGGTGACCGGGATACCTCCCTGCCCCCCCATCCGGTAAGACACCCAAAGAAGGCAATACCTGCTGCTGCTTGCTGCCCCGTGGCCGGGCCCCCCTGCTCCGGGCAAGCACAAAGAGAGGGGAGAGGAGACTCAGTTATCCTGACTGCCTCTGGCAGTCGCACCGGAGGGAAGAGCTGCACCTGTCCCGAGCCTCACCTTCTCCCGTCTCACAGGTGACACTGCGGAAAATGCAGTGCTGCTCCTGGATGAACTGCCCGCTCAGCCGGATGTCCGCGTTCTGCTGTCCAACTCTAGGCGGGAGAGTGGAGGCGATCAGGCCCGCCGACCTAGCCCTGTCTGCCAGCTGGGAGACCAGACCTCTGTCCGTCAGCGCCCAGTATGGCGCAGCCTCACCTGGTGACACCGTCTTTGATGTGGTAGAGCAGGCACTCTGACATCAGGGGGTCCTCGTTCAGGTTCACCAAGTGGGGAATCTGGGGCGGACGGACACGGGCATCAGTGGAGGGCACAACCTCCACCCGGCTCAGCCTGTCCGTTTGCAGGGCCAGGACCCTGTGTGGCAAGGCTTGGGGGGGGGGGGGCATTGCAGGTATACAATGCAATACCTTGCACACGGTGCTTACCTTCTTGGGGGAAAAGACCCCAACCGTACCCCCGTCCTCTCGAAGAGCCACGCCCATCTCTGCTAGGAGAGCTTCTCTGCAGCAAAGACAAGAGACCCCTGCCATTGAAACCCCCCACTGGCTCACTGGAAAAGCCAAAGAAAGTTTGCCTGGCACACCTCAGTGGGCAAAGGAGCTTCTGGTTAGATGAGCACCAAAACGGTCACTGGGGAAACCTCCTGCTCAGGCACTGTGTCCCAGGAACGCCACAACTCATCAGAGCCTATAGCTGGCAGTTTCTCCCACAGGGAGGACATGAGAGGCCGACTCTCCCCACTTGAGCACTTCTCTGGGGCATCACCAGCCATGCACAGCGGACAATGGCAGCTCAGATCCCTCCTGAGGGCCTGCCTGGCAATCTGATGGCTTTGGGGCCTTATTCCCCCTCCCTCCCCCCTCAGATAGAAAAAAGCTGCAAAACAGCCAAACGTGCAGCCCACTGAGCAGACCCCCCCCCCCAAGGGTCTCCCTGGCAAAACCGGAGCAGAGAGGCAGGGGAGGGGGGATCTGCACTCACCTCTCCATCCGCATGTCCTCCGTTTTCCGCAGTTTTTCCTCCCAGGTTTCATTCAGCTCTGCAATGATCCTCTCGGTCTCCTGCAAGAGGGGAGGAGGTGGCTCAGGCACATGGGTCCCGTGAAGCAGCCCCTCTGCCTAAGCCGCTGGGCAGAAGAAGGGGACTGGCAGTGCTGCAAGGGGTGGGGGAATCTGAGCTACAGCGGCTGCCTCTGTATCGCAGGGAAGGACAAGAGGCGACTGGCAAGTCTTGTGCTGGGCTGCTGCGGCTGTGGAGGATGGGGTGATCTCTGGTTGCCAGCGAGCCTTGGGGTGGAGGCTGCCCCCTGCAGCGGGCCCCTCGGAGACAGGAGGGCCCCTGATGTCAGAAACCAGGCAAAGGGAGGGAGGGCAGTCTCGGGCGTATGTGCGCAGTATGTGCACGAGGGAAGTTGGGTGCGCCAGCAGAAGTGCTTCCTCCGAGGCAGCCTCACCTGCAGCCTCTCCATGGCCTCCTCCGTACACAGCATCTGCTCCTCTGAGTCCACCAGCTGCAGCTCCAGCTCCCCATTGAGGGCCACGGGTTCCAGCAGAAGGGAGGAGGGGGGCATCGAGGCAAAGGCCACACCGGGCACACTCTGCCCACCACCTGGATCGGCCAGCTCGGGTCCTGCGAAGACACAAGCCGAGCAATGGAAGCGTCTCCCGGCTTCCACCAAAATCTTTCTTGGTCCCCCCACCTCCGACTTGCACTGATCTCACGCAGAACACTTCACAGTCCTCCTGGGCAGGTGGGGGTCCCCGGAGCGCCCACCCAGACCTGGCCTTACTTGAGAAGCAGGCGCCCGATAGTCCCTGGGCGGAGAGCAGGTCCCGCAGCCTGGCCACTTCCTCCTTGAGCTCACGGATGAGCCGGGCATTGGGGTCTTCGTTGATGATGGCGTTGCAGCGGATCTGCTTGGCGCGGTCGGCGTAACTGGGGGAGGAGGAGACGGGCACTGAAATGAGGGAGGCTGGGGGGAAGGGGTGGATCTGTGCCATAAGTGGGCCCCCTTTCCCTGTCCACAGAGTCCCCTCCCGGGTCCTCCTCCCTACTTACCGGAGGGTGCTCAGGGTCTCCTCATAGTTGATGTCAGCTGGGCTGAGGGCGGCGATCATGGCCGTGCGGGAGTTTCCCCCTGGAAAAGGGAGAAAGCGGAGAGGAAGAGACCCGGCTGCCTTCTCTGCATAAAACTGGAAGACCCCCCCTTCCCCCAAGCTGCCAACCCTTAACCAGCCCTTTTGTGCTTCTGAACTTTTGCTGGAGCCTCTAGAGGGGGGAGAATCTGTGGCTCTCAGCCGGTTCGGTTTCAGCCAAGGCAGCCAGAGGGGGGTTACAGGTGATGTATGGGGCCCCCTCCCCTCTTCCGCTTGGCCAAGGCTGGACCGGACCTTCCATTCCCTGCTTTGCTTGAGCTGCTGGGGAAGCCCCTAACTACATTATACATACTTTATTGTCATTGTACGTATATATACAATATACACATACAACAAAATTCACATAACACCCAGAGACCAGACCCAACACACACGCCCACATAACAATCCCCCATCCACACCCCCACCCACCAAAGTTCCCCAGCCCCTAAAAACACACAAGCATCCACACAACAGGCCAAGTAATGCTGCCAGCAGCTCACTGATGGTGGTGCTTAAATTAATTGTTAAGGGCAACGATAGCTCTGGGATAAAGGCTGTTCAGAAAAGGTCCGAGATTTAATTGTTCCCTATTTTCTGCCAGAAGGCAACAGTTCAAAAAGATTGTAAGCGAGTAAAAGTCTCTGAGAAGGTTGGACAACGTCCTCAAGCAGCAAGATGTGAAAACGTCATCCAGGGCTGGTAGCTGGAGCCCGATGATGTTCTGGGCAGTTTTAATCATGCTCTGTAGGGCTGTTTTCTCTGCTACAGAGCTGCTCCCGTACCACATGAGGATGCCGTGTGTCAGGACACTCTCAGTGGTGCAGTGATAGTAGGACAGGAGTAGATGCTGAGATAGATTTATCTTCCTGAGCACTCTTAGGAAGTACAGCCACTTCTGTGCTAGGGTGTCCCAGGGTGCCCACTCAAAAGGTGTGTGTGTGTGTGTGTGTGTGTGTGTCTCCCCCCCTCTGGGAGGTATTGCTCAGCTACTCACCCAAGTTTTCCTTCAGCAGCCAGGTGAGCACAGAATCCCGGTATGGAATGAATTCGGATTTCTTCTTCTTGTGGTTGCTTTGCTGGGAAGGCAGGAAGGAAATGAGTCGGGGGGGAGGGTCCCCAGGGTTGAAAGGAAAGGGGGGCATACGCCCACAGGACCCCCCATTGTCTACCCCAGCTCTCAAATGTCTGCAGCTGAGCATCCAAAGGCCTTCTCCCATCTCTTGCTCCAAGGCCCCCCTACTATGTCCCCAAAGCAACCCCCCTCCCCGGATCTCTGCCTCCCCCTGGGCTGAAGAAGCCCTGGCTCTTTCTTGCTCACCATCTCGGCCAAGGCGGAGATGACCTTGCCCAGGGTGGTCAGGGATTTGTTGATGTTGGCGCCTTCCTGGAAAAGTGGGCGTAGGAGAAGAGATTCCATGCTCAGCCACACAGAGGTAGAGAGAGGACAGAGCTCGCGCTGCCCACCCGCCCGCCTTGGGGAGACCAACTCTGCCTTCTTGCCTTCAGCCTCATGCCCTTTGCACCCGACGAGTCTGCTCGCTCACTGCCCGCCAGGTCCACCAAGCTGATCTTGCTAACCTGGGGAGAAGAAGAGGGGGCACAGGATGAGAACTGGAGCCCCCCAGGGGCTATCTTCAAGTGTCCCAAATTGATGCAGCAACAGTTCCCCTGTGCTGCCTGACCCCGGGACACGCAAGCCACAGGTCTGTGCTCCTTCCTACCAGAGCCCCAGTGAGGGAATGCTGCAAGTGTGGGGCGAGCACACAAAACAGCTGGACTCCCATCAGAAACGCCCATCCCCCCTTGAGAGTCTTAAAAGGACCCTTCCAGGCTCCTCCAGAAGGGCCTCTCCAACCTTGGGCCTGTAATGGGAGACCCCCGTAGCTGGGCCCACCTCCTGGACAAGACTGGCCCACCTTCTCAGCATCCAAGTCAGTAAGTTCATCGTGCCGGCGCTGTGTGAAGACGATGGTGAACACAGCGTGGGAGCGGCTGCTGGTTTCGTTCATATTGGTTGCCGCCACAGTCCTGGGTGGACAGATCAGTGAGGGGGAGGGGGTGAGTTGCTTTCCTGGAACAGCCACAGATTTGGGATCCACATCGCTTGGTCCGGGACTCCCACACATGCTGCTCTTGGAACACCCTGCCATACAGGCCTCTGCATCGGCTGTCCCGGTGGCTGCAGGGGAGAGGATCCCAGGCCAAGACCCCCAGCCAGAAGAGTGGAGGAGGAGGGTGCTCCTTACCCCAGGACCAAGACACCCCCAGCCCCACAGGCAGGGATTCACCTGGCTTTATTGCCGCAGTCCATGAGGTCGGCGATGTCCTCGAACGACGTGACGGCCAGCTTGGAGAGGCCCTCCACATACGGCCCCATGATGGGGTGCTCCCGCACACGCAGGTTCCCGCGGCTTTTGGGGCTCAGGAGATCCCGCACGCGCTCACAGTAGATCTCCATGTAGCTCACCTGGGGAGGGGTAGGGAGGGGAATTCAGGCTGAGGATCATGGGGTGGGAGTGGGGTGGGGGACAGCCGCCCAACGTACCTCCACAGAACAAGACAGGGAGGGCGACGCTTCCTTGGCCACTCGCAGAAAGAGGTCTTCACAGAGCTGGAGGGAGAGAGGGGGGGAGGGGATCAGGGCCGGAGGGGAGGTGAGCCCTTCCTCAGCCCCACATCCCAGCAAGAGACGGCAGAAGGGTTGAGGTGCTGCAGGCAGGGGAGAAGCAAAGAGCAGCAAGGCAGCTGGGAAGTGTGTCGCGCCCCCACCCGAGCTGCCGGGTCCCAAGGACAGCCGGGCGCTGGGCTCCAGGCACCTGAGGGATGATGCCCCGCTGGCCCTTCTCCTGCTTGCCCATCATGGTGTACGACTTGCCGGCCCCCGTCTGCCCGTAGGCAAAGATGCAGACATTGTAGCCCTCAAAGGCGTGCAGCAGCATCTCCTCCCCGATGTCCTTGTAGACCTGATGCTGGGAAGCGAAGTGGGGGTCCTCCTCCTGCAAGAGAGGGGTCCTCACATGGGATGCCCGACCCACGGCCGGCCCCATCCAGGGAGGGGGGAGGGGGAGGGGGGAAGACCCCCTTGCAGGACAGCCATGTGCAGCCGTCTCCCCACAGCACCACTCACCGAGGTGTGGGACCAGTAGGAGTAATCGAAGGTGAAGCTCTTGGGGGCGTCCTTGGCCTGCCTGGGGTTGGCGATGCCTGTGAGGAGGAGGAGGAGGAGGGAGGGGAGAAGAGACCCTTTTGCACAACTGCCACTACCAGCCTCCGCAAGGGCAGGGGCTGCGTAGGGGGCGGACGCAGCTGCCTTCTCTGCCAGGGAACCCGGCTTCATCCACCTGAGCAACCTGCAGCTGCACCTGGAAGGCTCCCAGGCCAGGTGAGGGGTGGGTCTGGGCTAAGGTACCCGAGCGGGCAAGTGCCAGCCCCTGCCCCCACCCAAGCGGGCCCTGCCTGCCTCTCCAGCACGGGCACAGCCCACTCAGCCACGGAACCAGAGGACTTTTCTCGCAGCAGCCAAGCCGGTTGCCAGAGGCAGCAGGATGGCAAGGTGGGACTTGAGGACATGCCCCCCCTTCACTGACACCACTCCTTAACAAGTCAGGGGTAGACTGCCCTTGAACCTGGAGGCTCCACTCAGCTCCTATTCGCAACCGATTAGGCTTTGGAAGCCAAGCAGAGCATCAAGGCCACCAACAGTGTCTCAAAGTTCTTTGCCCGGTGGGGGGGGGCCCTTTCCTCACAGACACCCCCGGCAGGATGCCTCCCCCCCAGCAATGCCCCTGCTACACGGCTTCCTCCTGCCTCCTTCAGTCCTTGGGGAGCAGGCGGGAAACTCACAGGTGGTGGGTCCTTGCATCTGGATGACGCAGGTGGCCGCGTGGCTGATCTCTCGGGCGTTGAAGGGCCGCACCCGGACGGCCACCTTGACAGATGCGCCGGCCATCCTGACTCCCTCTGGGCAGCAGCCGGGGGGGGCAGTTTACCTGCAGGGACAGGGGGGCCCGAAGGGGTCTTGAGCTTCTTCTTCCCCACAGCTGGACTGGCATCAGGCCTTGCAGGGGGCTCTCGGGCGATGCCCGGCCCACTCTGCTCCCCTGGGAACCTTCCTGGCCCCACTCCTGATGCTGACCCTCCGCCCAGGAGGCTGCACACAACCCACACGCTCTCCAGGGACAAACGCGGCCAGGAGAACCGCATGCCAGGACCGGGCTGGGCCCTTCCCAGGAACCGCCCCCACTGCAAGCACACCCATCCTCAGGAAACGCAGCAAACCCCCCCCCCCCCTCCTGTCCCATTTGGGTCACGGAGAAAAAACCTCCAGGTGCTCTAAGGGCCCTTTGTGTGCGTGCATGTGTGCACTTGGCTCCTCCTGTGGGGGAAGCACTGTGGGGGAAGACGGAGCCAGGCCCTCAGGAAACGCACTAGAGACCCACCCCAGGATGGTGGCTTTGCCTGGCTTGGCAGCCCACGGTGGGTTGCAGCTTGAACCTGGGGGTGGGGGTCAGGGAGATTCAGCATTCAGGAGACACCAAAGCCCACCGAGGAAGGAGGTCAGCAGCACCAGGCCCCCTGAAGGGCCAAGCGGTGTCTGCCACAAGACCCCCCCTCCAAATGCTCAAAGCCACCAGGTGGGTGGCAGGCAGTGCCCTGTGTGTGTGTGGCGGGGGGGGGGGGCGTTTAAAGCAGAGGCTGGCAATCTCCACTGAGCGCCTCTTCTCAGGGTTAGGCCTGCTCAAGCACTAGGCCTTTCCTGCCTGGATGCCTTGGGGGTCTGTGTGGGGGGCCTGATGGCCACTTCCAGGCAGCAGAGTGGAGGGCCAAGGCAGCTGGGGCGGGAGGGGGGGTTGGTCACATGGAGCCCTTTTTGAGGGTGGGGGCAGGGAGGGGGTAGCAGAGACGGCCATCCCTGCCCCCCCCCCCCAGAAATCACACAAGGAGGGCCAGGCTTCACCCCCCTCCCCATAGCCCCTCTTTTCTGGAGCCTGTACATAAGAAGTGCCAGCCCCCTCCTCTGAGCAGTGGGTTAATGGGTGGAGAACAGGGGAGGGGGCTCCATCATGTCCCTGCAGTGGCCCAAGGAAGCTGCCAGTCACCCCAGAGAGGCCGGTGCCCGGGCACCAGACCCACCCCAAGGAACAGCTCCAGCTTCGCATAAGTCCCAGCCGGTGGGGGCTGCAGCTCCCACCACTCCAGGCCTCCACACACCTGAACCAGACCAGAAGCCCCCTCCTCCATCAACACCACGGGTGGGCTCCCTTAAGGCCCTCCAGTTGGGGCAGGGACGGGGCCACAGCTGTGACACAGCCGGCCGGAGGGTCAAAGGCCTGCTGGACAGAGAGCCTCCCCTGTCAGCTCAAGCCATCTTGGGGCACCCCGGCCACGGCCTCTCCTTGGCTGAGGGCCAAATGCAGGAAAGGGGAGAGGGCATCCAAGCGAGGGTTTGCCCACTGCCTGGAATTGGGGGGGGGCAGGTAGCCATGGACCCCCCCCTCCAGGAAGAAAGGAGCAGCTGCTTCCTTCGGAGGGCGGCCACCAGAGGTGCCCCCCCACCTCGGCCAGGAGGTGGGGCGGCAGGCAAGGAGGAAGGACGATGTCTTGGGACCCTGACCGGACATGTCCATTTCCTCCCCTCCTCCGGTCCTTCACAAATCTCTTCCTGGAAGCCCAAAGCAACCCCCTCCCAGCTGGACGGGGCCCTGGGGTCACCCCCTTTTGGCCAGCCAGGTGTTCTAGGAGCCTACTCAGGTTAGGCTAGCCCCCTCCCCCAGCCTCTCCCACACCCTCCCCCCATTATCCCCCATCAGCAGAGGGCCCCCAGGGGTGGGGCAGCAGCTGCCTCTCAATCCCCCCCCTCCTCCGCTGGCCTCTTCCGTAAAGCTGTGCTGGTGGCCCCTTCTACGCACATCTGGCCTCAAAGGCCCAGCCCCGTCTTTTACTGCCCACTGAACCTCACGGCTCCTTCTGCCCCTCCCCTGGGATTGAGGGCGAGCCCCAGATGTGGGCAACACACCCCTACGGCCACCCCCACCCCACCCCCAATGTCACAGGATTCCTGCCAGAAACCTACAATCCCACTTCCAGCCAAAAGAAGTTGGGGTGGTACCTGTGCCAATCCCGCCTTCTTGCCATTAGCTGCTGCCTGGGGGCTTCCCTTCCTCAGATTGCTGACTTCCCCCCATTGTGCAAAGCCCACTCCCTACAGCTGCGCTTCCTGCGCACAACCGAGCCTAGATAAACACCGGCCCGGCCCTTGCTTGGCAGGACAGGCCGGCTGAGTCACAGGGATGCCAGGCATGCCAGGTCCAGGGGCGCAAGGCCGGCTGCCTTCTGCTGAGGGGTCTGGACCCCCTCCCAGCAGCCAGATTCTCTCCGGCCTTGAATCAGTTGGGGTCCACCAGGTGCCAACCGGGGTCTCCGCCTGGGGTGGCCTCTGCCCCCCTCCCCCTCCCTGGGTCTGGAGCGCAGGGCCCCCTCGCCTTTCCTCCTGCAATGTGAGCCCAAGGGCAAGAGAGGCAGCCCGGGGGCCGAAAAACAAGCCTCTCTGCTCACATGACGGCTGATGACAGCGAAAAATCAAATTATTTTTAGCCGAGACAGCTGTTCCCTGGCAACCGAGGCCTGGAAGGAAGGAAGGAAGGAACAGGGAGCATCGGCTCACAGTCTCCTTTCCACCCGGCTCCTGGCACACCTACGGCTGTTGCACAAGCGCCCCGTGCAGGGAAGTCCCGCCTCACCGAGGGGCCTTTCTACCGGGCATGGAGATGAACGGCCCCTGCCCGGCCCGGTGTGCTCTCCCAGCCAAATGGGCCAGAGGATGCCAGAGCCCGGGGGGGGGGGGGGCAGAAGCAGCGGAGGGGGGGGGGCTCTGCCTGGGCTACTTGGGGAGGCTGTTTGCCAAGATGACAAACAGCCAGGGGCAAAATGCTTTATGCATGTTTTATTCTCCCAGGGAGGCTCCGGAGCGTCTTGCAGGGTGAAAGAGAAGCCGGAGTTGCCGAGTGTGCATTTGTGCAGAGGATCCGGTTGTGTTGGCTGTGAGTCAGGCAGCCAGCATCCCAACTGGGAGCTCCTGATTCTACTGGGTCCCTCCCAGCCCTTTCCCTCCGGGAGGCTGGGAGGAAGGGGAGCCCAGTGCAGCCCGGGAGGAGGGGGTGTGCTGGGGGGTCAAAACCAGCCATACACACACACACACACACACACACACAACCTGCCCGGCTGGGAGCGACTGGGGGGGGAGGGAAGCGGTCCTTTCCCAGGGAAACCCGATTGTGTGCCAAGCCATCACCACCCCTTGGCTATTCTGGCCTGTCCCCAGACGGAGCAAAGGACCCAAGGAAGCCCCCTCCCCTCCTCCTCCTCTTCAGGCAAATCTCCCCCATCTGGATGAGACCCCGCCCCAGCAAAGCTCTTGGGGCACAACAGAAAAATGGGCAAAGCAGGGAAATGCCCCCCTCCCCCCCCCCGGTCCCCACCTTCTTCCCATGCTCCCCTTCCTCTCCTGCCCTGTTCAGGTGCACCAGAGAGACTCAGCCACGGT
>JAEANM010000004.1:3426-30308 GCA_017656035.1 Myanophis thanlyinensis | reverse complement strand
GTGTGTGTGTGTGTGTGTGTGTGTGTGTCCTGACCTCCCCGCCCCCCTTTGGGTAGATGGCTGAGCCCGCAGAACAAAGTCCCACATGCTGAAGGCAGCCAGCTTCTGGCAGTCCGGCTCCCTAGACGGGGTGTGTGTTTGCGCGCGCCAAGGACTCAGTCCACTCTGGGGCGCTCAGTTTGCGGGGGAGCCTGCCAGGCAAGGGGGGGGGAGGGGCAGTAAGACTTTAATTGATGCTTCTCCACCCTGAGTTCTGCTAATCCCTGTAATCACCTGGGGAGCAGGTAGGAAATGGGCACACGCCCTCTGGGAGCTTCCCCCAGCCCCTCTGCTCCGCTCTGCTGTGCTCGGGCAGGAAGGGGCACCCATAACCTCTCCTCCTCCCCTCCCCTCCCCCACCCTAGAGAGCCCAGGAGTCCCCACAGCAGGAGGAGGCTCTCAAGCCCATTTGCTGCTTTTCCGCTGGTCCAGATTACAGGGCGAGAGGCCCTTTGATGCCGGCTGGGGATGGAGGGCAGGGCTATAATCAGGCAATGCGAACCCCACGAAGGGCTGGAAGCTGGCATGCCAGGACAAGCGGCAGCCCAGGCCTGGCAGAGGGAGGGGAGGGGGGCTGGCTTGCAAGAGGTGCCCGGAGGATGGCAGGCCACGAGGGGCCCAGCCTGCAGCCGTTCCTCCCAGTTATCAGCAGGGCAGTGCCTGGTGGCCCGTCCAGTCCCGGGAGGATTCTTACGGCACCTAACAAGCATCTGACGGAGGCGCTAAGGAATCCGGCCCAGCAGCCCTCCCCCTCCCCCTCCGTTGCACAAGGCAGGGCAAAGAGACGGCCGAGGCAGGCTGGAAATCTGGGCATGGTTGTCCCAGCACAGAGGTGGGTGGACCGGCGAGGGCGGCAGCGGCCTCTCTGGCTGGGTCTCCCTGCCTGCTATGAAATGTCACCCGGGAGGTGCCGGTGCCAGTGCCAGTGCCAGGGCAGGGCAGACACACATGCCCATGTTTTGATCTCGGCTTTTTTTTGACAGCTCCAGAGGGGAACCCGAACTGCCGGGAAGGGCAGAGAGTAGGGCATGGCTGCTTCCTTGGCTGGCTCAGGCTCTCAAATTCGCTGCTTTGCGCCAACTGGCCCCGAGAGCGGATCTCGGCACATGGGGCAAGCGAAGAAGTGGGGAGGGTGGGAGGCGCCAGAGGGGCAAGAGAGGCAGCAGCGGGTCAGGAAACGAGCACCACCACCTTTCCACGTCTGACGGCCCAGCCGGCATTTCCCCAGCAGGCCCAAAGGGAAGGGCACCCAAAGCCCAAAGCCCTGCCAATCACGGCAGCGTCAGGAAGGACCCTTCCCTTCCCTTCCCCAGGGCAGCTCTGAGTGCCCACTGCCCAGCTCAGCCTCATCTACAGCCTCTCTGGATTCCTCCAGGATCCCTCCACCCGTGAGCGACTGACTGACCATGGCCCGGGCAAGGTGCCGCAGAGAAGGCCAAGTTCAGGGCAGTCAAGGGGGGGGGAGATGGGGGAGCAAAAGGATGAGGGGGGGGAGAGTGCCCAAAGGCGGGGGGGGGGGCACCTAGATGCAGAGCAGGCCAGGCTTCCAGAGGACGGGAAGGGGGGCAAAGGGACAGAGCCCAGCCCCTCCAGGCGCCCCCCTGCATTGCCAGACCCTCAGATTTGCCCTCCAGGTGCCAAGGGGGGGGGGGAGCGGGGCATTAGGGGATGGCTGGCCTCCCGCCCTGTCACTCCGGCTATCAGCTCGACCTTTGGAGCAGGAGGAGGAGGAGGAGGAGGGACTTAAGGAATGGGGGGGGGAGGGGGAGGGGCCCCAGTGCAAAAGCAGCTCCCCCTCCCCAGAAAAGGCAGAGCCTGCCTGAGCCCTGGGGGGGGAGGGGGCAGCCCCTCCCCTCCCCTCCCCAGCCGTGCCAGAACCGCCCGGAGCCCATCAGCCCCGCAAGGAGCCTCAGAGGCGCTTTGGCTGCCACGCCACGACCCCACGCAGCCCCTCCCCCACTCCCCTCCCCCTCCCCCTCCTCGGCCGCCCTGCTCCCCCACGGACCCCCCCCACCCGAGGAGGACCCCCGCCGCCCCCTCCCCTCCCCTCCCCTCCCCCACCGGCAGAGTCCCGGGCCGAGCCGGCCGCTGCCCACCTTCCTCCGCCGCCGCTGCTCCCTCCGCTCCGCTCCGTTCGGCTGCGCTGGCTCGGCGTCCTCGGGCAGCGCCCGGCAGGCGAGGCAGATGCCGGGCGGGGCGGGGCGGGCAGGAATGTCGCGAGAGCGGGGAGACCCTCCCCTCCCCTCCCCTCTCCTCTCCCCTCCCCGGCTCTTAAAGGGGCCGCGCGCCCTGCCCGCCCGCAGTCCCGCCAGGTAGGACGGGCGCCCCCCCTCCCCCCCTTGCGCCCCCCCCCACCCGGCCGCCTTTTGTTCGCGGCAGCCGCGCTCTGCGGCTTCGGAGCGCCCCCTGCCGGCCGCCTCCGGGTGTTGGCGCGCTAAGGGCGGGCGTTCCTCGGCGCATGCTCCCAGGGTGACCCGCGGAGGCCGCGCACAGCATTCTGGGGCCGGTAGTCCAGCCGGGCTCCTGTCAGAGAGGCCTCGCTCCCTCGGCCTGGGCCAGGCGGGCCTTCCCACGGCGCCTCCCACGGGGCTCCGAGCCCGGCCGAAGGGTTTTGCCCGGACGCCTCTCCCGGGGGCCGGGAGGCGGGAGGATGGAGGGAAGGCGCCGAGCGGAGGCCGTGGAGGAAGGCGGCGGGGCCACGCTGGGGCCCTTCGTGAAGTACGTGTCCCCCCGGGGGCCCAGCGGATGGATGGATGGATGGACGGATGGATGGACGGAGGAAGGAAGGAAAGAAAGGCAGGGCGCCCTTCGCACAGACCGCCCAGGGGCCCGCAGTTGGGGGCCCCTGCCTGGCCGGGACCCCCAAGCAGCCGCTGGGCCGAGGAGCCGGGTTCTCTCCCTCACTCGGGGCCCCTCTGGAAGTTGCTGCCCCACAGAGACGCCTCACAAAAATTCTTTCCCCAAAAGTTTCCTAGGTCAACAACGGGAAAAAGCCAAATATGGGAGATTTTCATGGAGCCCGTCAGGCGGAGGAGGGCGAGAGTGGGGGTCCCGAAGGGGCTTTTTCAAAAGGCAGAAAGCTGGCTTTCTTATTTTTTTTCCCTTCTCAGCCAGAACTGAAGAAGCTTCTTGGATGAGAAGCGAAATGCTTTCAAGGAGGAAAAGTAAAAAATCCCAGCTGCCTTTTGAAAAAGCCCCTTTGGGACCTGGATGAGTGGGAATCTCCACAGACAAGTAATTAATAAGCGAAGCCGGGCGTCTTGGGGAGATTCTCCACCATCCAAGCCAAAGGGGCTTTTTCAAAAGCCAGCTGGGATTTTTTACTTTTCTTCCTTGAAAATGTTTCGCTTCCCATCCAAGAAGCTTCTTCAGTTTGGACTGGATGGTGAGGAAGGGAACATCATCCGGTCATTAGCGCTCTTTCTGAGGCCTTTTGTGAGAGTCTTTTGTGTCCTTCAGGGTCAGCCCAGACAGGCTGCAAAGTCCAGCTGCCCTTTGGAAAAGCCCCTTGGGGACAACCTGGATGGCCGAGAAGCGCTGATCCTTCACGGGGCTTTTGCATGAAAATCATAAGCTGTCTACCTTGGTACAGACAGTACTTCACTTACAACCATTCGTTTAGTGAGCATTCAAAGTTACAACAGCACTGACAATGGGGATTTATGACCCGTTCTCTCACTTAATGACCATTGCAGGATCCCTAAAGCAAGTGATCAATGTGTGGCAATTGGCATGTCCCTATGACAGCTGCAGTGTCCCAGGGTCGCATGATCACTTTTTGGGACCTTCTGACAAGCAGCGGGGAAGCCAGATTCTCTTAACCACCAACTACTGTGGTGATTCACTTAGCAACTGAGGCAAGAAGGGTTGTAAAATGGGGCAAAATTCATTCAACTGTCTTGTTTAGCAATGGAAATTTTAGGCTAATTTGTGCTTGTTGGTCAAGGACAACCTCTCTCTGACACTGCTTTATTGAAAGGGCAGGGCAAACAAGTGAGCCATGCGGCCTGAGTGACCGAGCAGCCCCGATCTTAGCCACAGTCTGCAAAAGATCCCTCCTCTTTCTTTGGCAGATTAGGAGGCGCCTCTTGCTGTGGATTAAAGATGCCTTTGCAGACATTTTTTAGGTCTTGTGATACATTTATTAAACCAGTCGCTTTTGGCTTCAGTCTGTGTGGCATTGCGGCACTCCGGAAGCAGAGGCAAAGGGCTGTGAATGTTAGTGGAAGTGTGAACTCAACAAGAGACACGTGGAGCACGAGTTACATAAAACCCAGCCCTCCAGGAGCTTCTGCTCGTGATGGAGACGATGAATTCAATAATATTTTCTGCTTCAGAAGACATCACGTGGTGTGTCGCTGACTGCAGGGCTCTCTCATTCTTTTCTGTATCTTTGAAACTCTGAAATGATTAAAAAGAAATTGAATTAAACCATGCCAATAAATATTAATAAGTTAACGCCAAAGAACAGAAGATGATAAATGGGTGGTGAAAATTGAATCCAGTTTTCAAGCCATAAATACGTTGCAAAGTCTTCCTAACTGACCTGAAATCTGTTGGAATATTTGCATTTATTTAGTTGTGGGCTTTAAAAACTATGTAGTTCTATGCAGTAGTCCTTGTTTATCAGCTGCCTCATAGGTTCATCACCAGGATGAAACACTAACTTTGTGACCAATCCTCGTGTGTATGACCTTCTCAAGTCTGTACAGCAAAGGAAAGCTGAAGGTTCCGCTTAGCAACCACTTCACTTAACGACCAAGTTGCGGGTCCCTATTGTGGTTTCTAAATGAGGACTGTCTGTAAATCAGTTGTATAAAAATAAGGATGGGTATTCATGAATCTGTTACACAATCTGCATTAGTTATCCTTGAAAAGTAGATAAATAATGCAATACAGAGCCAAACTAGTATCTCAGTGGATCTCTTATTTCTTACCAGATCTGTAAACACAGCTACTCTTCCAAACTTTGTTTTGAGTTATGATTGTCGAGTATTACTGTCACCAAATACCAACCTCAAGGCAGATGCTGCTCTGTGACCTTAAATTTAGGGGTCCCATTTCTGGATAGCAGAACTGCAGGCGGCACCTAGATGGCAGCAGGGAAGAGATATTTTGGTCTCTCTCTGCCTCTCAGTATTTTGTGGAGCTTATAATAAACTATTTTAATCATTCTTCAATATTATTTCACTGTTATATAGTAATAAAAGTTGAGCTTTTCCTTGGAGCAGATTCAGCCTGCTCTGGTTCCTTTGACATCGATAATACCCACACACACATCCCAAATTTTGAGACTATTGAGACCCAAATTATTATTCCTTTCCTTCTTAGACCGAGCTTGCATTTCTCTAGTGAAACAGTTGGCTTCCAGGAAATTCTAGTTTTGTTAGACCTCTGATTCCTCTCCTGGCGTTGTCTCAGAAGAGATAGGAAGCGGCATGAGGGAAACCGACCCAGGGATTCAGAAAGTGTTTCCATGCATCGATGGCACAACCATCGAACGCTCCCACTCCGGCTGTCCACCTCTGAGCAACGTGAGATGTTTCCATAGCACACCGAATTCTCTTCGTATGCAATAAAGATGTTTTCTTGCAAAATAATTGGCTTAAATTGGCACCTTGGCTCTCTACATGGGGCTCCCCTTGAAGAACATCCGAAGGCTGCAGTTGGTACAGAATGCAGCCGCGCGGGTAATTGCGGGAATTCCTCGGAGCTCCCACGTAACACCACTCCTGCGCGAGCTGCATTGGCTTCCTGTGGCCTTTCGGGTGCAATTCAAGGTGTTGGTGCTTACCTTTAAAGCGCTCCATGGCTTGGGACTCGGGTACTTATGGGACCGCCTGTTGCCACCGTCAGCCTCCAGCCGACCGGTGCGTTCCCACAGGATGGGCCTCCTCGGGGTTCCACTGTCGGGACGGTGTCGTCTGACAGCCCCGAGGTTACGAGCCTTCTCTGTGGCGGCCCCCTCCCTGTGGAACGAATTGTCCCCGGAGATTCGGACCATTGGCGGACCTCCGGGCCTTCCGGTGTGCACTAAAAACCCATCTATTCCAGCAAGCTGGTCTGGCCTAATACCTAAGGGGTTTTAAATTTTAAAAATTGTTTGAATTTTCTAAATTTTAAATTTTTGGTTATCTTAATTTTTTATTTTGGCCAATCTATTTAATTTGTTTGAATTGTATTTTAACTTTTTGTCGATTTTGTTTTTTAGAAGGCTGTGTACCGCCGCGAGTCCTTCGGGAGAGGGGCTGTATAGAAATTTTGTTATTAAATATTAAATTAAAGCTAACGGGTTTGCTCCATCCTGTTTTCAAGGCAGTCCAAGATGGTCAGCAGAGACCTGCCTGAAGTCGAGCCCTCCGGCGATGCCCCTTGCCCCCAGGGCTTTTGGGAGAGGCTGGTTCAGCAGCCCAGGTACGTTTCGTGATCCTGGCAGATGACATTGTGTGTGTGTGTGTGTGGGGGGGATTCATTCTCTCTCCCTGATACAGGTAGTCCTCGACTATAACCAATCATTTAGTGACCGAAATTACAACGGCACTGAAAAAAGTGATTATGACCAGTTTCCACACTCACGACCGTTGCAGCATTACCACCACGATTATTATGTGATCAAAATTCAGACACTTGGCAACCAACTCATAGTTATGACGGTTGCAGTGCCCCGGGGTCACGTGGCCTTCTGACAAGCACGGTCAGTGGGAAAGCCGGATTCACTTAACAACTGGGTGACTCACTTATTGAGAGCTGCAGTGATTCACTTAACCACTGTGGCAAGAAAGGTCGTAAAATGGGGCAAAACTCACATCACAGCTATCTTTCGCTTAGCAACAGAAATTTTGTGCTCAATTGTGGCTGTAAATTGAGGACTACCTGTATGACATTGTTAGGAGATGGGAAGCTCCGGATCACTTTTGTTTGCCAAAGGAAGGTTTTGCTCCGTTTCTGGAAAACCAATTTGCTGATGAGACGAAGCAGAGCGGAGGCCGTTGTCACACCCTTCGCAAGCACTGAATCGGAATTTTTACTTGTCACTCTAGCCAACGATTTAGTTCAATTCAATTCAATCCTTTATTGTCAATGCACAACATGTGTGCAGCGAAATTGATTGCAAATTCAAAGATCTGCACCGGCCCAGCTGAGTTTCCACAGCTGACTCATCCTCTTCTCCCTCCTAAAAGTAAGACATAAGGAATTCGGAAGTGAGCGCCAGGAGTACTTACCAACCCGTTTCCCTTTCAGCTACCACTGGGTGGAAGAGTACCACGAGGCCCCCTCCCTGCTGGTAGGTTTGAACAGCCTGGATGAGGCCTCCTTTTCAACCTGGGAAAAGCAGAAGACATAAGCCTGTCGGTTAAGGCGGGGTTTGTGTGTGCTTGGGGGGGGGGGGCACTGAGCCAGGGAAAGGAAGGCCGCGATTTACCTGGAACACCTCTGGCACGCAAGGCTTCATCCTGCAAAGGACCCCCGGCCTTGCTGAGCCCCCTGGGAGAGCCAGCCTCTTTGGCCAGAGGGTCCGAGCGAGCAGTGCACTCCGTCCTGGGGGTTGCTCAAGTCTCCTTCTTGGGGGGGGGGGGGGGTTGGGTTTGAGGGGGCCCAAGGGAACTTCAGCAGCTGCCACCGTCTCCTGGGGAGAATCGCTTCCTGGGACCCATGAAGAAAAGGGGGTGAATCATCTCGTGGCAGCAGAGCCCGGGGTCTTCAGGGGTCAGGATTGTGTCACGCTTGGCTCACCCAGGAGGGCTAATTAGGGATGCCCTTGGCTTTGCTGGGTGGGAGTAGGGATCAAGGGGGCTGCTGACCCAAACAGAAATCTTGCCCCTGACCCCCAAATCTTGCCACCCTCCCTGGCTCCTGCCCAGCCACGGTGCTTGACCCACACCCGTGGTAGCCTGCAGGATGCTGGAGGGCTCCCCGAAGCGCCCCTGATCGAGGGCAGTCTGAATCCAGTCTGGCCCAAACCACAGAAGCCGAGCTTGGTTCAGCACCATGGGCCTCAGGGAGAAAAGCAAGGTGGCCCCAGGATCTGAGGGGTCATGTTGTGGCAGTGGGGGGAGGGCTGGGGAGGCTGGGAAATAGCTGGGCAAAGGGGGTTTCACCAGCCCTGCAGAGCCCAAAGGGGCACACTCCCATGCCAGCGAGGATTAAACCAAGGTGAGTCTTGGAGGCGGGAGGGGGAATCTGGGGGCCCAGGCAAACTGCCCAACCCCCTTTGTGGGGGCATTAGTATTCTGTAACATTTCAAAGGAGGTGATTGGCATACAAAAGGCATAAGAGCTGGGCTCAGCAGCTCTTTTTCCCCTTAATGCCCCTCCCTAAATAACAGTCTGCAATGGTTCAACTGAACCCGCGTGGAGAGTACAGAAGAAGAAAAGCCACCTGTTCTCTTTCCAGCGAGAGGGATTGTACTGGTGATGTTGGGACTTATTGTAGTCCCTGCAAAAGGAGTATTTGCTCTTCCCCTTTTAACTTCACTACAGTAAACGTAGAATCTCTTCCAATACTTCATTTCTTCCCCAGTCTACCGGTCAGAGTCAGAGGTTAACCTCTGAGCGGGCAGTTCAGTAGCCACTAAGCCACCTTGCCAGGGGTTTGAAGCAAAGGACCCCGGGCCTCCTTTCAGGCTGAGGAGGGGGGGGCTCTTCCCCCCCCCCCCCCCATGAAAGGGGAAATCCTTGCTCAGTCTCTGAAGCGCCAACGCCCTTCTACGCAGAGCTTGGGCACAGGGCCACCATCATGGAAAGCCACTTGCCGCGTCCCTCTTGGCTCCCCTGCTCTTTAGATGTCCGGCTGCGCAGCCCAGCGTCCTGCAGGAGAGGAGGGGGGCCCTCGGCCTTGGGAGGCAGCCCCTACCCCACAGAGCCTCCCGTCCCCCAAGGAACTCTGTCGGAAGAAGAAGAAGGGTCCCAAGCAGAAGGGCCTTGGACACCTCCGCGGCTTCTCCGTGTTGTATCATCTGGAGGAGGTGAAGAGACGGCAAAGCAACATCGACAAGTAGGGGAACCCCCTTCTTTCGTAGAGGGAAATTGAGGGAGGGAGCGTGGGCAGGTGGGCGGGTGGGGGCCAAAGGTTGGGGTCAGGTTCATAGACGAGGAAGTCTTCAGGGGGTTCCAACCCCAGGGTGGCTTTGTCTCCATCTGGCTGCTGGGAAGGGCCCAGACTGGCCCCTCAAGCAGTGCTCTTCGGACTCTGCCCAGGGGTCAGCTGTCCCCCCCACCTTAAGGGCATTTGACATATCATACCGGTAGTCCTTGACTTACAATCACAATTTCTGTTTTTAAGTGAGACATTTGTTAAGTGAGTTTTGCCCCATTTGGCGACTTTTCTTGCCACAGTCGTTAAGCGAATCACTGCAGGTGCTAAGTAACATGGTTGTTAAGCGAATCCGGCTTTCCCCATTGGCTTTGCTGGTCTGGAAGTCGCAAAAGAGGGTCACGTGACATACACGCATACACACCCAGGACACGGCAACCGTCATAACAATGAGCCAGTTGCCAAGTCCTATGAATTTTGACCCCGAGGCCGTGCGACAGTTGTAACTGTGAAAAACGGTTGTAAGTCGCTTTTTTTCAGTGCCGTTGTAACTTTGGACAGCCGCTCGATGAAGTGTTGTAAGTCGGGGACTACCTGTAGCATGTGTGGGAAGGCCGGAGCCTGGGAAGCGGGGAGAGCCCCAGGCGCCATCCTCCTGGCCCTGCCTCTGGCCGCTCTCGCTCAGGCCTCGCAGAAGGACGGAAGTCCTCGACTTACAACCGCAACAGAGCCCACCTATTATGGGCCACAAGTTGTGATAGTCACGAAGTGGGTCATCGTGTGACCGGGCCTGATATTACAATGGTTTTTGCTACGGTCATTAAGCGAGCCCACTGTTCCCTACGGGTCATTTTACCCAAAACTGGAAGCAATCGTCAGTTTCAGCAAAATCGGGACGCTGCGAGTGGCTGTAGACCAGATGCCAAGTGCCCAAAATGTGGTCCCGTGATTGTGGGGAGGGGGCAGCCGTGACCAGTTGTAAGTCAAGGACTGTTTCTGTATTCCCCCCACTGAATGGAAGCGGCTGTCGGAGTTTGGGATTTGGCTCGCTTCCGAGTGAGGCCCTCCGATCCCTTCTGCTGGGGATGGATGCAAACCCCGATTTCCCATCCATTTAAGGAAGGGGCCACGAGACCCCCAGCTCTCCCCACCCGCTCTTTTCATGAAAGTAGTTGCCCCCTCCCCTCTCCTCCCCCCCCCCCCCCGCAGCACTTCCTGCCTGCTTCACACAACCACCTGAACCCCCCTCTCCTCCCTGGTTCGGGGCCACCTGGAGGGGGATTGCAAGGGGGCAACCTTTGCCTGTCCTGACCCAAAGAGCCAGCAGCTGTGTTCCGCATCTTGCGACCCAGGTTCATTGTTCCCCTTGCAAACCATCTGGCTGCTCTCGGGGTGTCCCGCTGGCTGCGGCCTCGCTTTGCTGTCCGCCTCCGTCTGTTGGTGGGAGTTCCTGGGCTGCCCTGCAAGGTAGACCAAAGCGAGCGCCAGCCCTCTCGGCCTCCCCTCTTGTATTTCGAAGGCAGAAAGCGGCACAGCAGAGGGGGGCTCTCTTCCAAGGAAACGGGATGGCCGGGGACCTGCCTGAGCACCCGCTGAGCCCTGCTCGGACACCCGAGCCCTATGCCAGGCCCTTCCTAGGCAGAGGCACCGGAGCCCAGGTGAGCAGTTGGCAGCTGGAGGCTGCAATCGGTCCGCCAGGGTGCAGTGCAAGCCAGGTGGGAGGCCACTGTTGCCTAGCAACGTCATCCGCAGGGAGAGATTCGGGGTGGGTGGGGGGTGGGCGGTGAGCTTGGTTCCTCTTAAATGATGTTTCTCAAATTTGGCAGCTCTGGGGGCTTCAACCCCCCCCCCCCGAATCCCCCAGCTAGCAGAGCAAAGAATTCTGGGCATTGAAGTCCACACACCCGAAGGACCCCAAGCAGGCGAAGGGAGCCACCTTGGCCCCTCCCAATCCTTCCGTGGGACCCTAACCCTAATTCTGCCGCCCACCCGTCCCTTCCAGAGGAGGAGGGGGGGCTCAGTTTTGGGACAACCCTCCCCCCACTGACTCCCACCTTGCCTTGCAGCTGCTCCTCCACCCACAGTGGAACCCCAACCTGAGGGAGCCCCTGAGGGTCCCCGGAGAAAGACCCCTGGCCTTCGACGCCGTGGCGGCCCACCACCGTTCTCCCTGCGGAGGAAGAGCTGAGCTGCATCCCGAGGAATAACCACGGCCAGGTGGACGTTGGGGGTCAGCCTTGCCCAATTGGGTTCCCTCCAGGAATTTGGGGGGTGGGAGTCGTGTTGGCCAGGGTGTGTGGGTGTGTGTGTCTGTCTGTGTGCGAGTGTGGCCTGTGCCCAAAGGGCTTCAGGGGTCCCCCATGTCTCTCTCTCTCTTCCTGGGAGCCCCTCTGCGTCTCCTCCCCCCAAGGCCAGCCTGTGCTTGGCCATCCTGTTCCAGGGGAAGGGGGGCTTTTATTTCCCTTTTGCAAGTCTGCCAAGCCCCCCCCCCCCAACACTGGCAAAGCATGGAGTGCCTCCTTCTCCTTCTCCTACTCCTTTGCACTGTCAATGAATGAAGCTTCCCCCGTGGGCTGAGGAAAGAGGGCGAATACCAGGGGAAACTGAGGAGGGTTTCCATAGTAATCCTGGCTCTGGCGAAGGCCGGCCTTCTCTTCTCTCCCTTGGCTCTCCTCCTCCTCCACCTGCATGTAACGTAGGAGTAAGCTCCTCCGAGGAGCTCAGCCAGGCTTTTGGAAGAAAGAGGAGCCCTTGCCAGCCTTAACGGTGCTCTGCAGGGCTCAGTGGTGGCAGAGTTTCCCTTCCGGCACCCCAAAAACCTCCTTTTCTCTTGCAAGGAAACGGCTGCTCTCGGCAGGCCTTTGCCCCCTGCCCACCCCCGCCCCCACTGCCCTGTGTCCCCCTCCCCATTTCTCTCTGCCCTCCTTGGGGTTCTTCCTTAAAGCAAATGATAAAAAGCAGCACATTACTTCCTGCCAAGGGGGGGCGGAAGGTCAATAGGGAGGCTTCACCCTTGCAGTTCGTGGATCAACTGTTTCCCTGTTTACAGGGAAATTAGTTCTTGGAGTCTGATCAAGGGTTTCCTTTACACACAGACACACCCCTAGGCCAACCTGGGCCAGGTGATCCTCCCTCCAGGTGAGAAGAGGGGAGGGGTGTGGCAGGTGCCAGGCTTCCTGGCCTGGAGGAAGGGCTGACCATCAGGAGCCCACTCCGTCCTTGTTCGCCAGGCTTTCCCAAGGTGGATTTTCGGGAGAAAATAACAGCCTTGGACTTTCCCCCCCTCCCTGGGTTAAGCACGTTTATTTTCCGTTAAAAAGGGTGGGAGACTTTGCTTCCTTTTTCCAGAAATCGGCCATCCGATCTTGGCTGAATCGTGTCAGGCAGGCATTGCCAGCAGAAAGGGGCTGGGGACAGGCGGCTGGCCTGCCCCTCAGTTGGCTTGCAGTCCCGTTTTTAAGATGAAAACATGTTTTTAACTGGAGGCCGGCCAACTCTCTGATTTCAGGGCGCTGCTTGTAAGCCTTTTAAAGGCCCAGCTGGCGAAATGCGACTGAGGTTCCTTAAGGACGGTGCCAGTTTGCAGCCCCACAGCAGGGGAAGAGAAGCCCCCCTCCCCTAATTCAGTCCAGGCTCCCCCTGGCTCAGCAGTGTTCAGCCCAAAGGAACCGCAGACCCTAATTCCAAGTATTTGGCACCAGCTGGGACCCCTCTGCTTCATGGAAAAGACCAGCGGAGGAAAACGCCTCCAAATGTAAAGGAATAACGCTCTGGCCCTGCCAATGAGAAAGAGAGCGAGTTTGGTTGTTAACGCTGTTTGTGAAATATATTTGTGGCACTCAATTCTAAAGTCTGCTTCCTTTCAACGTTAAGTGGGGGGAAACAGGATGGGGATCTCACCTGCCCAGCCCACCTGGTTCAGTCACCGGCCACGGTCAGCTTCCGCAAGGTAGCTGTTCTTCAGCTGCACCACAATGCAGGTGGTCCTCGACTTATGACCACTGGTTCATTAACACCCACACACACACTCCCCAGGCGCCAGGCCACATGCTCCAAATTACAAGTGCAAACAGGGAGCGCTGGGATTGCCTGAGCATCTTGTTTAACAACCACAATGACATATGATCACAATTGAATAGTGTCCAGTTCCCTTGCAGGGTGGAAATTAAAGGGGGTGTGTGTGTCCCTAAACCCAGTTGACGATCATTCGTATGTCAGGGGTGGCTTACCTTGGCCTCTTTAAGACTTGTGGACTTCAATTCCCAGAATTCCCCAGCTTGCAATTGTGGGAGTTGACCCACGGTGGCCAAGGTTGCCTGCTGTATTGCACTTCGTCGCCTTCTCCACTCCCAAACCTATTTTCCCGACCCCTTCCTCAGCGTGGCCCCTGCGGTATCATTTGGCCTGCCAGGGGGGTTTTTTGTTTTCTTCTTTTTAAACTCGGCCCCTTTAAGATGGACGGCCACCGCCTCGGCTGCCTGGGGAATTCTGGGAGTTGAAGTCCACAAGTGGCCGGGAAAGCCCCTTCCTGGAATCCTTAGGGGGCTCCTTGCACCGGGGCTGACCTGAGGGCGGAAATGCCGTCACCGGAGCCCCCTTCTCCCCCCCCATGTCCCTGAGCGAAAGGGGAGGTGCGGGGGGGGGCAGCCCAAGGAGCAGAAAATGCCCCCCCCCCCGTGTGCATCTGGGGGCCTGCCGCCCCGCCCCGAACTTCCCGGGCTGAGCCGGGCATCTGCAGGGCGGCCGCGGGTTCCCCGTTCCCCCGCCGCCCACGCGGGCAGCTGCTCTCTGGGCGGCATCAGGACAGGGGCGCGGCGCCCCGCGGGCGAAGGATCCGGGAGCCCCGCCCGGGTGAGACCCCGGGACTCAGGGCGGGATCGCCCCCGCAAGTGGCCGCGCTGCATCCCGGCTGGGAGAGGGTCCGGGGGCCGCTTCCTTCCTTCCTTCCTTCCTTCCGTCTGGGGAGGGGGGAAGCTGCGCCCGGACCCGCCTTGACGGCCAGGAGGCGGCGGCGGCCAGCCCTGGCCTTGGCGGGGGGGGGGAGGGAGGAGGGAGAAGCCCCCTGCCCAGGGCGAGCGGCAGCGTCCCCCGGCGCGATGGCCGAGGCGGCCGGGGGCTCCGCGATTTCCGCCGCCTCCGTCCGCGCGGGGCCCCTCCCGGGCAACCAGGCTGCTCCTCCACCGCCGCCGCCGCCGCCGGCTGTGCGCGCTGAGCTCAGGGGCCGAGCTGTCACCGGCGGGGCGGAGCGGAGCCGCGGCGGAGGCGGAGGCGGCGGAGGCAGGAAGGGGCCGAGCCGCAGCCGGCGCTGGGCGCAGGGAATGGCGGCCGGTGGCGGAGCCGGAGCTGCGAGCGCCTCGGCAGGTGCCACCCGGGCGAAGCGAGCGGGCAGGCGAGGCTGGCGCCGGGCGGGGGCTCCGGAGTGGCGGGGGAGAGTCCGGGGCTCCGGGCCGGGGGCAGCTCGGGTGCGGGGCAGGCCGGGGCGGGGCGGAGGGCGGGAGGGTTCGGCGGGTTGCGGGGTGTCCGCAGAGAAGGGGCCGCTTCCCCCCCGCCGCTGACGCCCTGCCGCCCCCCAGGCTCTTTCGCGCGGAGGCTGCCCGGCAGAACCGTCTGAGCGCCCCGCCCGCCCGCCCCGAAGATGAATAAGGCGGCCACGGAGGTCTCCGGTGAGTCGGGGGTCTCGGCCCGCGGGAAGCCTGGAAGCGGGCGGGGGGGGGCCCGCTCTTTTCTTTTCCCACGGGGAGGGGCCGGGAGCAAGCCGCCCGGGGGGGGATGGGCTGGGGGCGGCTCGACCCCCGAGCGGTCCTTGCACAGACGGGCGTTTGCCGCCCCCCGCCCCCCCTCGTTGGAGCCCGGGGTCTCCGCTGAGTCTTCCCGGGCAGAGTGACCCCCCCGCCTCTCCCCGCCCCCCCCCCCGCAGAGAATAGCCACCACCTGAAGGTCTTCCTGCCCAAGAAGCTGGTGGAGTGCGTGCCCAAGTGCCCGGCCCTGCCCAAGGAGCGCCTGCGCTGGAACACCAACGAGGTAGGGGCGCTGGGGGGGAGGGGCGGGGGGGAGGGGAGGGTGCTGCTGCCGCAGAGCCCCCAATCCATCCGGGGCTCTGGGTCCTCTGGGTGGGATGGGAAAAGCTGCCCCCTCAACCAGGCAGGCTCAGGTACGAAGGGGCCCCTCTGGACTGGGCTCTGCCCCCCTCTCGGGACCCCCACCGGAGGAGGATCCCCCGTGGCCCCTAATAATTCGGGCTCCTGTTTCCTGAGTGCCCCCTCCCCCACCCTCCTGCAGCTTCCCTCTTTGGAGGGGCACTGACTCTGGCCAGGAAAGAGCCCCCCCCCCTCTTTTAAGCGGGCCACTTCCTTTGCCCATTAGCCCAGCCAGTGCAAGGGGTGTGGTAAGTGGGGGTGGGATGTGATCCTCACTGCAATCTTTGCAGACTGGAAGGTTTTGTGCATTTGTGCACAAAACAGGGAAGTGGTTCCTGCAAGGTGCTATTTTTGATCTGGAACAAACAAGCCACATTTATGCCTTGTTTTGGAGATCGGCATCCTAGAAACCGGGGTTGGAAACAGAGCCCTGGCAGCATCCCTGAGAGGGGGGGGGAGGGGGACCAAAATGGGCCTCCTCCCACAGGTTATGCATCCCTCCTGCTCTCCTTCATCCTTTTTGCCTTCCTTTGGAGACTCCACCTGCCTGAAATTCTGATTCTAGCTGGTCCAGGTGCCTCTCTCTTCCTTGCTGGGCGGCCGGCCTCTCCCTTCTCGCCCGGCTTTGCTTGGCCTTCCCGCCCGGCCTCTTTCCTGCAAATGGACATTTTTGCTTTCTGTTTCTGCAACTTTGCTGGCATCTCCGGCCTCCCCCTCTAACACCCCAGAGTGAGGCTCCCTGGCAGGCAGCAGCTTCTAGCGCAGGGCCCGGTCCCACAAAGTGAGGCCAGAGGGGAGGGGGGTCTGCTCTAACAAGTCCTCCCCACAGGTGCCTTCTTGCAGGTCATGGCCCGGGGTCCCTTTTGAAGGGGGCTGCAACCGCCTGAGCCTCCGGTCCCGGATCGGGGCAGGGAGAAGGCTGCAGGGTTTTCCACAGAAGGGTGGTCCTCACAGGCCCTGAGCTTGGCTTGACCCCCGGCATCAGGGGGTGTCACGTGATCCCCTCTTGCCAGCTTCTGATGAGCAAAGTCAGTGGGGGAAGGCAGATTCGCTTAACGACCATGTTACTAACAACTGCAGGGGTTCACTTAACAACGGTGGTAAAGAAAGGTTGCGTAGTGGGGCCAACTCACTTTGCAACTCTCTGCTTGGGCTCAGCTGTGGCCGTAAGTTGAAGACTGCCTGCCTGCCCAAGGGGTATTTTGGGGGACCCGAGATGGAGGCCCCATTTTCTCCTGCACCCCCAGCTCTGCCTTTAGACCCTTGGGGGGGGGCGGGGGAGGAAGAGGGGATGCTGGGGGGGAGGGAGAGGTTCCCCGAGGACACCCACCCACCCACCCACAGCAGCTCAGTCCTTAGGCAAGGCTCCCTTCAGTGCCAGCCAGGGGGAGGCCGACGGGGGAGGAAAGGGGGGCGTCCTTGTCTTTGAGGGTCCTTCAGTTGCACTTCAGTGATCTTCAGAAGGGTCACTGCGAGGGCCGGTCCAAAGTCCCTTTTCTCGGTGCCACCGTCACTTTGAAGGGTCTCCGAGTGGCCTCTGCGGAGGGCTGCCTCTTCCTCTCAAGCCCCTCTTGGCCAGGCCCACTTTGGATCAAACCCTGCTTTGCCCCGAGTGCTGGGACACTTGTCCAGGGAGCAGGGCACCCGGGGCGGGGGAGGGGGTCGCAGTGTGGAAGGGGGCCCTTGCCCGCCTCTCCTTCCTGGCCTGCCCAAGAGACTTAGGCCCTCCTCAGTGCCCACGGTGGCTTTCTTGGGGCGCAAGGGTGGAGTTGGCAGGAATGCAAAACGGGGTGGGGGGAGAGGAGCCCATGCCGGGGGGCTTCCTGAGGCCCAGTGGCTTTTAGGGAAGGATCTCTTCAGATCCCACCCCCAGTGGGCTTTTGCAGCCGCTTTAGATTATCTCCACCCTGAGTTTGGCCTGACCCTCTGCTGGCTGCCCGGCCTCTGGGCATTTCCCAGGAGGGGGCTGGCTCTGAGGGGGGGGCCACCGGATCTTTCTTGCAGGAGATCGCTTCTTACCTGATCACCTTTGAGAAACATGAGGAATGGCTCTCGGGCTCCCCCAAGACCAGGTAAGGGGCTGGTCCCTGCTGGCTCAAGGCCAGGGCATGGGGGGGTGGGGCGGTCAGAGGCCCAGCGCACCCTCCCATCCCTGGTGGAGCAGATGCTGCTGGGCTTTGGGGGGCCTGGGGTCCCTTCTCGGGCGGGGGGAGGGGCTGTCTGGGGCAACCAGCTCATCTTCTCACTTCTAAGCGGCCTGCTGGTTTGGTCCAAGCCGCTTTCGGCTGCAAACACGCAGCTTCAAAGCAGAGAAAGAGCCCCCAACGCCAGCATACAGTGTGGCAAAGCTGCCAAAATGGGCCAGGGTCCTTGTGCCTTCCACCCCACCCAGCTGCTTCCTGCAAGGTGGGCTACAAGAGACCAGACCCTGCTTGGCCACCCCGCCCGGCCTTGGCAGAAGACGGAGACCCCGAAGCCCCTTGCTGGGGGAGGGGCGTGCGATGGCTGTGGCCAGGGGGGCCTTTCATTTCCCTGTAGACCTGGGGGGCTCCACAGCCCCCAAGACCCTCCTGGACCCCTTGCTCACCAGGCCTTCCCCTCCCGGCAGACCCCAGAACGGCTCCCTCATCCTCTACAACCGCAAGAAGGTGAAATACCGGAAGGATGGCTACTGCTGGAAGAAGCGCAAGGACGGCAAGACCACCCGCGAGGACCACATGAAGCTGAAGGTCAAAGGGGTGGAGGTAGGAGACCCTCCCCGGGATGGGGTGGGTGAGGTGCTGCAGAAGCCCCCCGGCCCTCTCTGGGCAAGGGAGCCACAGAAGGGGCCCCCGGAGGGATTCTGGGGGTCTTTCCAGGGTCCCAGTTTCAAGGAGGTTGCAGACATCAGGGGTGGAGGGAAGGATTCGGGGGAGGGGGGGTTAAAGGTGGTCCTTGACTTACAACCACAACTGAGTTGAAAATTGCCATCACTAAGCAAAACATTTGTTAAGTGGGTTTTGCCCCATTTTACGACCTTCTCTTCGTTGTTAAGGGAATCACACGGTTGTTAAGTGAATCTGGCTTCCCCCTTGACTTTGCTCATCAGAAGGTCACATGACCCCGGCACACTGTGGCCGTCATAAATACAAGTTCAGTTGCCAAGGTTTTGATCAAGTGGCCATGGCGGATGCTGTAACGGTCAGAGGTGTGGAAAAAATAGCCAGAAGCCGCTGTTCTCAGTGCCGTTGTAACTTCAAATGGTCACTAAATGAGTGGTACTAAGCCGAGGACTATCTGTACACACACACACACACACACACACAAAAATCTTTGCTACCTCTCCGCAGTGTCTCTACGGCTGCTACGTCCATTCGTCCATCGTTCCGACATTCCACCGGCGCTGCTACTGGCTACTCCAGGTGAGTCTCCCTGCTGAGCCAAGGGGGTGGGTGGGTGGGTGGGGCTTCCCTTGAGGAATAGAGGGGCGGGGGTGGGGTCTCCAGAAGTAGGATAGCGACAGGTGAGCTGCCACCCTCCTTCGTTCCTGGCATTTCGGAACGGCTGGCTTGCTTAAAGAACGTTCTCCTCTATGAAAAAACGACGGTCTCTTTCGAATGGGGCCTTGAAGGCTAACATAGCATCTGTCAATCTCGACAACGTTAAGGGATGCAAATTTTGACTCCCAGGATTCCCCAGTCTAGGGTGCTGGGCTGGGGAATTCTGGGAGTTGAAGTCTGCACCCCTTAACGTTGCTGAGGTTAAGAAACTCTACTCTCAATACAGGGCTCTCCAAACTTGGCGATTTGTGGATTTCGACTCCCATAATTCCCCAGCTAACTGCTGGTTGAGGAATTCTGGGAGTTGAAGTCCACAAGTCTTAAAATTGCCAAGGTTGGAGGCCTCCTGCTTTAATAGAACAAATGATGATTGTAGGAAAATATTTATTCACTGCTACTAATTTAGAATGCCAGCTAATGGCTGCAGGAGAAAAATGTCCAAAATATATAAATTTATTGTCCAAGAAATATGTGGGTCAGGTGTCCTGCTTCTGGGGGGGAGGGGTGGATCTGCCTGGCCTTCCCTGGAGAGGCTCCTCATTTCTCATGGTTCTTCATATGTGATGAACTACCATGAGGAGGGGGATCCCCTGGAGGGGAGGGGTCCATTCCCGAGGAGGAAGAGGCAAATCGGCCCAGGTATGAACTGTGAGAGAAAGAGGGTGAGGGCAGCTACTTCTTAATAGTTCCCAGAGGACATTGTAGAGTCTTGAGTCTTCCATCCGGCAAGATTCTGTCGACAGGTTTGAAGCAATGAAGAACTTGACTTGGAAGAATCCCCAAGGTTATCACCAAGAAAACCAGGATTCAAGGCTTAGGAAAATGCTCTCTTTTCACAAGGTTTCCTTTGCCCCCCAAGGAGCCCCCCGTGCCTGCTTTTCCTCCCACCCGGTCTCCCCTTCCTCCCCCTTGCAGAACCCGGATATCGTCCTGGTCCACTACCTGAACGTGCCGGCCATCGAGGACTGCGGGAAGATCTGTAGCCCCATCCTGTGTTCCATCAACAGTGACCGCAAGGAGTGGCTGAAGTGGTCGAAGGAAGAGCTGGTTGGACAGCTGAAACCCATGTGTAAGGGCGGGATGGGAGGGGTACAGCAGGTGCAGGATGATGGGTTTGGGGGCTCTACATGGAGGGAGGGGACCTACCAGCAGTCCCTGATTTACGATTAGTCGCTAAGTAGCTCTTCAGACTGGGAATGACTTACGATCTGGATTCGAAATCCCAATACAAGGGCTTGGCAGCCAGGCCACACTTACCGCCGTTTGTGGTGTCCCACAGTCCCGTGATTTGATTTCATAACAGCTTTGCCCCAAAGCAGCCTTTCCCCAGTCCCGTAGCGTAGCGTTTCCCAACCTTTTGGAGTTGGTGCGGGGGAGGGGGCAGCGTGCATGCACGCTGCTTGGTTTCCTCTGCCTGCCTGAGTCGGGCCGTGAGCGTGGACACCAACCCACCCAGTGTGAACAGGCCATGGCCCGGTGGGGGGCTGTGGCTCACAGGTTGGGGACCCCTGCAATAGAAAACAAAGGGTTCACTTAACAACTGTTAAAAAAAGGTCACAAAATTGGGTCCATCCTGTGACCGGCCCACTTTAGAGCCATCATGAGTTACAAGCTTGAGGACTACCTGTCCTCTTCCTGGAGCGGGAAGCTCTGGCTGGCCGGCCACCCCACCAAGGGCCGACGGCTGTGCTGAGCCTCTGGCCGCTAGCAGGTGCTGCTGAGAAACGCCAGACCAGCGGCCTTCTCCTCCGTTCCCAGGGGGCTCCGGCTGACCAGCAGCTGGACGTGAAGCCCTGGCTGGGCAGGCTGGGTGGTTTGACCAGCTGGGAGTTGCTATCGTCTTCTGGGGGAGGAATGTGGCCACAGCGTTGTGAAGAGGGCTACTTTTGAGAAAAAGCTTGCTTTGGCCTATCTGGTGCCCCAAAGTCCGTGGTAGGGGCAGACCCCCCTTCTCCCTGGGAGGGCTGGTTTCTGCTTGGGGGTGGGTGGGGGGCAGATGAGAAGGCTGGGATCCTGGGCTGGAGACGCTGCACTTTTCCCTCCGCAGTTCACGGGATCAGGTGGACGTGCAGCAACGGCAGCAGCACCGCCGACTTCTCCGTGGAGCAGCTGGTGCAGCAGATCCTGGAAAGCCACCAGGCCAAGCCGCCCCCCCGGACCCACGCCTGCCTCTGCAGCAGCAGCCTCGGTCAGAGCCCCCTCCCCGCCTTCATTCCGAGGGGTCTCAGGGGCATCCCACCAGCTGAGATGCTCTGACTGCGGTGGCTTTCAGAGGCAGCTGAGGGGGCTGGGTGGGAAAACCACTTCCAGGAGGGCTGGGTTGATACCCAGAGGGTCAGGGTTAGAGAGGCAGGGCCACCTGGGGCTGGCTTAGTGTGTCCATGTGTGTGTGTCCGTGTGTGTGAGAGAGAGAGAAAGAGAGAGGTTGTGTTGTCATGGCAGGAAGTCAGACGGCCAGAGGAAGGAGGGGGAAACACTGACTGGATTGGAGGTTTCCCACTTATGGGGCGCAAGGAGGGGCACTGCTCTGCCAGCCTTCAAATAAGCCAGGATCCTCATGTCAGGCTGGAAATGGTGGCTGTAACCAACCCCTCCTCTCCTCGCAGGGAGTCCCGGCCACGTCCCACACAAATGCAACAGCGTTAAGCACCGGATCATCTCCCCGAAGGTGGACGTCCGGCCTTGCCCCTTCCCGGCCCTGACAGAAGTGCAGAACATCTCCAGCAGCCCTGAGGCCAGAGCGGAGGCTGAACCGGCCAAGGGGCCCCTCCTGGACAGCAAGGGCCCCAAGCCGGCCAAGACCAGCTCCCCCGCCATGGCCGATGCCATCCCCAACTCCACACAGCCGTCCCCCGCTCTGGCCCGGCCCAGTGGCTTCCCCAAACAGGAGCGGCCTCCAGGCACCCTATCTGTCAGCCTGCCCAGCAGCACCATCTTTGTCATGGCCGGCCCGAGCGGGACTGAGAAGCCGCTGGCCCTGACCCCCAGCCAGCACCTGGTCTCCGGAGAGGGGTGTGTGGCCCCCGTTGCACCTCTCGGCCTGTCCGTTTTGCCTGGCCTGGTCCTCTCGCAGAGCCTGGAGTCCGCCATGGAGACCAACGAGGGGGCCTCGGACGCCTTTGACCCGGATCGTTTCCTGAACAGCCCCAAGCAAGGACAGACATACGGGGGTGGCCCGGGTCTTCAAGCCGAACCAGAGCCCCCCGAGAACACCCCGGCCTCAGGTTACTCACTCTATGTCTCCACCAATCGCTTCTTCATCCAGGATGATGTGGTCGGGCAGGGGCCCACGCCCCTCTCGGCCAGCCCCACGGTGGCGGCAGTGGAAGCCAAGAGCAGCACAGAAGCGCCCATGGAGACGGCGGGCGAAGGAGGCACCCCGGCTGAGGGGCTGCCCGGTGAAGAGGGTGGAGAGACCGGGGGGGTGCCGGAGATCTCCCCCAAAGAGCTGCAGGAGGAGCTGTACTCAGTCATCCAGAGAGTGGCCGCAGCGGCCGCAGGAGGTCCCTTTGGCCTGACCTTCGACAGCCATTTCCCGGACCTCATTAGCGAGCTGATGACGGAGGGCACAGCAGCAGACGGTGCGGGCAGCCCGAACGGCCCCAACACCGAGTCGGAGAGCCCAGAGCCGGTTGTGCCGGAGCCCTTGGCCGAGCCTTGCTATGTGGCGGAGGCTGTCTTGGGGGGCTCTGCTCAGCCCTCGGTCGCCATCACCGACTTCTCGCCTGAGTGGTCCTACCCGGAGGTGGGTGCCCTGCTGGAGGGGCCGGAGGGGTGGAATGACGGGGGTGGGGTGCTTCTGGGGGAGCGAGACCCTCTGACTCTGACTTTTCCTTCTGGGGGGCAGGGGGGCGTCAAGGTGCTGATCACCGGCCCCTGGATGGACAGTTCGGAGTCCTACAGCTGCCTCTTTGACCAGATCTCGGTCCCAGCTTCGCTCATCCAGTCTGGGGTGCTGCGCTGCTACTGCCCAGGTAGGGGAGCTGAGAGGGATCGGAGGGGGAGGGACGGCCTTCCCCAGGCCCCCCAGAGCAAAGGGCCACTCTGCCCCCCCTCACCCTGCTCTCCCTCCCGCAGCCCACGAGGCCGGCCTGGTGTCACTGCAAGTCACTCAGGACTCCTGCCTGCTGTGCCCTTCGGTGCTGTTTGAGTACCGGGCACGGAACTTCCTGGCGCTGCCCAGCCCCCAGCTGGACTGGCTCTCCCTGGACGGTGAGTGGGGGACGCGCCCCTCCCCCGCAGCTTTTCCCTGCAGGTCTCCCGCTTCCCACACAGGTAGTGACCGTTCCTTTTAATGGCCGCTCAAAGTCACAGTGAAAAAAGTGACTTCTGACAGTTTCTCACTCTTATAACTGTTGTGGCGTCTCTGTTGCGTGATCCAAAGTTTTTTGTCAACTGGCCTGTGGTTAGGAGGGTTGCCGTGTCTTCGGATTATGTGATCATCGCACAGGCAAAGCCAATGGGAAAACCAAATTCGCTTAAGAACCGTGTTGCTGGCTTAACAATCGCAGTGATTCCCTTAACAACCGTGGCAAGGAAAGTCGTAAAATGGGGCAAAACTCACTTAGCAACTGTCTCGCTTAGCAACAGAAATCTGGGGATTGCGGTCATAAATGACTGCCTGTAGAGCCGTAGACTCTCAGGGCCGGATGGGGCCTTGGGGGTCTTCCCGTTGCCCCTCGGAGCGGTCACTGCCCCATGGCCAGGCTCCGGAGGTTGTTTGTGTCGGAAAGAGCAGCGCTGGGTGTCCCCTTACGCGGATATTCCTGGCATGTGCAACGGAAAGGCTGGGAGGGGCCAGGAGTTTCCATGACGGGCTGGCTGGGCGCACACGAGGCGAGGCTGCCCCTCCCCCTCCCCCTCCCTGCCTCGGCCCTCCTCGGTCGGTCGGTCAGCAGATGCCCAGGGCTGGGCGGGCACCCACATCTGCTGCTCCCCCTCAGTGCATCAAAGTGGGCTCCCTGCTTCAGTCCCGGGGCTGCGGCTGAGCCCACCCCCCAAGGCGCAGCCCCCTCCCCCCAGCACAGCCTCTGCTGGGCCGGTGTGGCTGCTGTCCTGCCTGCGGGCAGCAAAGGCTTGGGAGCTTCCAGGTGAAAAATCATTGCCAGCCTGGAGGGGGAAATCTTCCCAATGATGCGGAAGACGTGGGGGGGAAGGGGGGAGCTTCTGCGCCCCCCCCCTTCCTCCTCCCGCCTGCAAGGGGTTCACTTGCCCAGCCTGCCTCAAAGCAGTGGCCCTGAGCAGGTTGGCCAGGTTGTTCTCGGCTGCCTGTTCTGACCCAAAGGGGAGGGGGAAGCAGCCTGACCCCAGACCCCCCCCCCCCAAAAAAAAAAAAACCTCACCTGGCCAGCAGCGCTCAGAGCTGTCCTTGCCAATCCAGGGAAGAGGCTTTGAGGGGTGCCTGGAGAGCGTCCCCTCCCCCGCCTGTGCCCGAGGGCATCTGTCCAGGCACACACGGCTGCTGCCCCCCCCCCCCATGTGACCTGGAAAAAATCCCTTTCTGAGAACAAGACTGTCTTTCACGGGCGTGACCTGCCCCATTGCCCTGGCAGAGGCCGGGCTGGGCATGGGCCCTTGGCTCTCCCTCCTGGCAGCTGGGGAAAGGGGGGCAACGGGAGCAGGGCCCCCGCCTGGTGGGGAGGAGGGGGGCCCTTCCTCCCAGAGGAGGCCATGTGGAGGGGGGGGGCTCCTCTCGGCCACCAGCTGCAGGCGAAGGTCCGGCTGGCCTGAGTCTGGGAGAGCTCATTAAAGGATTGCCGCCCTCCCCCTCCCCCGCCCAGCCCAGTGGCTATTTTCGGGAGGGCCGGAGCTGGTCAGGCTGCTGTCTCTGGCTGGCGGAGGACGGGCCGGGTCCCCTCCCACCGGCACGTCAGGGGTGGGGGGCCCCTTCGCATACCAGGAAGGGTAGCGGTGCCCTGATCTCTGCCCCCCCCAGCTAGGGGGGCGGGCCTAACCTGGGATTTCTTTGCGGTCCCTGGCAGCTGCTTTTGAGTCCCGCTGGAGTTGAGGAGCAGAGCGCTGGGCTTGGGGGTCAGGCAAGGGGGCAGCCCCGCGTCCCCTGGCAATGCGCAGAGCAGGTACTGGCCTTGGCAGGTGGGGAAGGGGCCGGAGCCAGAAAGGAGGGGGCTTCGAGGGCTGCTGGAGGGAAGGACCTGCACCCTGGGGGCTCGGGAAGGGGGTCCCCAGAAGCGCCCCCCTGATCTGGGGAGAACACCTCCAGGCCGCTGGTTTGTGGGCTCCGATGCGGGCCGCTAGAAGCAGCCCTTCCCCCCCTCGAGGGGCAGCAGCAGCAGCAGCGGGGTCTTCTGGACGCCCTTTCCTGCTCTGGGGCAATGAATGAGCCGGGTGGGGGGGCTGCATGGGAAGGGGCAGGGGACATCCCCCCACCCCTCCTGGCAAGCGGTGTTCCGGTCACTTTGGGGGAGCTCTGCGACTAACCTGGTTTTTATTGACCTTCCTGGTTTATCCCTGTAATTATTGTGTGTGGAAGGGGCGTCTTTCCATTGTGCTGTTTGGGGGTGGGACCCCCGCTTTTGCTCTGAGAAGAGAGGGGGCGTGGGGGGGTCCCTTGGGGGCTGAGGTCATCTTTGCTTCATTTTGGGGTTCCTTGCCACGGACTCTGTTTGTTTATTAATTCATTGATCTGAATCCCCCAACCTCCTCCCACCACGGAGAAGGCTCCCGCCGCCTTCCTGCCCCCCCCCCCATGGGCTGTGTCCACTCCTTCCCTGGGGCAGCAGCAGGACAGGGGTGCTCGGGGTCCCCTGGATGAACACAGTTGTCCACTTTCCTTTCTGAGACCGAGTGGACTTGTCCAGCTCTCCCCCCCCCCCATTGTTGGGTGCTCAGTGGAGATGCCCCCTCCCCCCCATCTGGGAAAACGAGGCCAGCCCAGCCTTTAATCGCCCCAAGTCAGGATTAGCTTAACAAGATGCCCAGCAGCCTCTTGGCCTTGCTCCCCCCCAAAAAAAACCCTCCCCCCCTCCATTCACCTGGGCCGGCCAAGGCAGGGCTGGGCTGCCTCTCACCAGCCCCCTCTCCTCCCCCCCCCCCCAGATAACCAGTTCAGGATGTCCATCCTTGATCGTCTGGAGCAGATGGAGAAGCGCGTGGCTGAAATGGCCACCTCTGCCTCCCACGGCCCTCAGGCCCAGCCCCAAGGGGAGAAGCCCCCTGGCCAGGTGAGATGTGGGGCGGGGGTGGGGCGGGAGGCCCAGCTGTGGCGACCAGAGCAGGGCATCTGCAGTCAGCTTTTTCCCTGACTTGAGGGCTGTGCCAGTTGGGCGTTTAGGGGCGCAGAGACACACATTCTGCCAGGCTTTGGGGGCGGGGAGGGCAGCTGGATCGGGCCATGGGGGGGCAGGGTCTCCTCTTGGGCAGAAGCCTCGGGGGGGGGCGCTCTGGCCTGCCTGCCCTCCTCCTCCTGGGGTTCCACGGGGCCCCTGTGGGCCCCCCACCTGGGGTCTCCTTCCGTGAGGCTCTTCTCCAAACAAATAGGGCTGCCCCCTCCCGTTTCGCCCTTCGGAATTCTGCTTCCCCCCACGGCTCCCCTCTAGAGGCCGTGGGGAAGGAGCTCGGGCCCCTGCACAAGCCCCATCGGGCCCCTCCAGGACGTTTTTCTGGAAGGGCAGATGGGCAGGTTTTGCTCAGGAAAACCGGATGGAAAATAGGCTTTGGGGAGCTGTGGGGGTGCCCCCCCACAGGGCATCGAAGGGGCTGGATGGGGGCCTCTCTGGGGCTGGGGGGCTGGGGGGCACTGCTGCTTGTGGGGAGGGTGGATCTCTGGGGGGAGTTTGCTGGTGGGACCCTCCCAGCCCTCTTCTTGTGTCCTGCTGAGCTGCAGGTGCAGAAACGATAGGGATTTTCACCCCCCCACCCCCCTGGAGCCCCTCCGGGAAGCTCCCAAACCAGGCAGGGTGCAGAGAGGGTCTGGTGTGGAGGTGCCCCCCCCCGCCCCCCCGTCCCCTTTGTCCCAGCCCCACTGGCTGTGCAGCAGCCGCCACATGTATATTTAGTGTGTGGGTCTCGGGTTTCGCTGAGATTGGCACCTGTGTGGTCAGCCAGCCAGCCAGCCCAGCTATTCTGGAGCTGCCCGGGTGGGGAGATGATAAGGCCAGGCGGCCTCTGGGTGGGA